>VDFB02179949.1:0-20802 GCA_007258455.2 Sequoia sempervirens
TAGTCCTTGTAATTGGGCCCTTAAGCTCATCCTTGGCAGTCTTTTTTCCCTTTTCCTTGGTAGACAAGTCATTCTCATGCAACTTAGCAAAGTAAATTTGATCCTCCCTAAGTTGGTTGATTTTATCCATTAACACTTTGAGGGATTTTGCACTTTTTTTAATAGAAATATGACTTAATATGCATAAGATTTTGGATGTCTACATGAATTTACTTAATTTTACCATCCATATCTTGAATGCGACTCTCACATTCTAGTTTAAAATCTAAAAAAGAGATTTCCAAATCAACGAGTCTCTAGATGAGTAAGTTTGAGGCTGCACCTATGGACTGATTAGCATAGCTCTCCTTCAAATTCCTAATCTTTATGTTCACCTTATTGAATTCTTTCATCACCCACTTAGCTAATTTGAAATTGCAAGTGGCCCCATTTCTAGCCATATCCAAAAGCTCCAACATTAAGGTATTATCCTCATCCAAATAGGAAAAATCCTTTGAGAGGGGGTGGACATTGGCCACACATTTATACTTTTCAAGGTTTGGTTCCTTAACCACTATGTCCACAACTTTTCCATTTCCTTTACCGACCAGAACATCTTGATGTGAGAATTGCTAGGAAAGCGAGTCTTTTGCGTCTAAGGAGGCATTTCTACTAGTGTTAGCTTGCTCCTTCACCTATTGTGAATGGGTACCCTCATCCACTCGCTTCTCAAAACAACCATATTCTAACCTCTGCACCTTAGATTTCTTGTTGCTCACCCACCTTCATTTCCTGGCTTTTAGCTGCACATTGACTTCCTCACCAGATTTGGACCCGCCAGAATCAGACCCCTAGATTTTCATCTTTTTGGTGGGAACCTCATTTTTCTATGCTCCCTTCTTCTGCTTCTTACTGGGAGATTTTGATGGAACCTCAAAAACATCCTTTTTTTCATATTCCACTTTCCAATCCTCATCCCCAGTTCCCTTTGTGTCTAACCTAGAAGATGGAGAATCGGATAAAATGGCCTTATCTTTACTCCTGATATCCTTGGCTAGGGTATTAGCTCTAACATACTCCATAATGAGCAAGATGATTCCTTCGTGAGGAACTAGGGTTTGGTGATTTTTAAGGTGGGAATAAACCGAAACCTCCAACAAAGTAAGGATGAAGAATGGGAAGTAAACATGCAATTTATGCCTTAAATGATTGAGAAGGGTAAAGTGATAATCTAAAATTGCAAAGAAATGACCATCAAGGGTGACATACCTCATCAAAACCTCAACCACATCTACCCAAATGTGCTTAAGGGAGAGTGTGTCATACCCCCAGGATGGAAGTTTAACCAGGTCATCCTTCTCATTTTCCTTGAAAAATTGGTCCATTGCATCCTCATTGCCCTTCCTTTCCTTATGAAACTTGCACTAGTGTCAGCTTGCTCCTTCACCTCATTGCCCTTTTTTTCATCTTCCACTTTCCAATCCTCATCCCTAGTTCCCTTTGTGTCTAACCTAGAAGATGGAGAATCGGATAAAATGGCCTTATCTTTACTCCTAATATCCTTGGCTAGGGTATTAGCTCTAACATACTCCATAATGAGAAAGATGATTCCTTCGTGAAGAACTAGGGTTTGGTGATTTTTAAGGTGGGAATAAACCGAAACCTCCAACAAAGTGAGGAAGAATGGGAAGTAAACATGCAAGTTATGCCTAAAATGATTGAGAAGGGTAAAGTGATACCCTAAAATTGCAAAGAAATGACCATCAAGGGTGACATACCTCATCAAAACCTCAACCACATCTACCCAAATGCACTTAAGGGAGAGTGTGTCATACCCCTAGGATGGAAGTTTAACCAGGTCATCCTTCTCATTTTCCTTGAAAAACTAGTCCATTGCATCCTCATTGCCCTTCCTTTCCTTCTGAAACTTGCACCCCTCAATTAGCAAACCCATTATAAAACCTATGAAGTCTTCATTGATGTGGAATTTAGCCCCATTCACCTTCAGACACCTATCATGCCAACTTCGAACAAACTGATTAAAGCCTTCATGGTCAAAACCATGAAGCCTTCCATAAACGACATGAAAAAATTATTCTCTAGAATCCTTCAACCTTTGGCTTATTCCTCCTTTTATTGCAGGAAATAGACTCAAGGCTGCTCCTATCCCCACCCATATTTGTGCTTCCTTATGATGGATTATACATGAAGAGGGTTAAATGAGCCTTAAAATTATTTTATTCTACCATTCATGAAATATGAGCTTGGGTAATTATCATTTTTTTATAAGAGTCTAGGTTGTATCCTAGAAAAGATGGCATTACCCAATTGAATTATTTAAAGGCTTAAGTTAGCTTATTCTTTTAAGGTTTTTAATTTTCTTGTGTATTGAATGCTATTATCATATTTTTAAAATCACTTTATTTTATCTTTTTTCTAGTCATTTAGGCAATCAAATAAAATGTAGAGCTTTATGGTACCGTCTATTGATTGACTCAAAATTATTGAACACCTACATGAGGAGGGAAGACAATTGTCAATTTTTATTTCTTATCCCATGTAATATATTGGTTAATCAAAAGGAATTGTATGGATTATAAGGTACTTCACAAATATTTTTGAGCTATATCATACTCTAAATGAAGTGGAAACTAAAATTCTAAGAGTCTTGGTTGTTGGTGTGAAGGGGATATATAACGTAATCAATTTATCTCATAGGTTCTATTCACAATAGTTTACTTAAGTTTACTTAGGGAACCTTTAGGGTTATTTAGTTTTTGTGTCTCATGTCTTATGATTAAGACACTTTTCATAATCTTATGTTATCCTCTCTTCACCTTACCTATATAAGAAATCATCCTCATGTACTTTATTTCCTAAGGAAAGTACCATGGGTTTTTCTATTCATCCTTTTGTGGTAATCCTAAATAATAAAAATTATGAATCTTGGTGAATGAGAATCTTTCTCACGTAGCTTGATATTTTGCCATATTTTTATGGACTTGTACCTAAACCAAACACACATGGGAGGAAGTCAACATGGGAAAATAATATTAATCATGTTGTAGGATTGAGTTATTCTAATATTGATCATGACACTATATATGCTATTTCAAACCTTGATTTCCCACACACACTTTGGAAAAATATTTGGGAGTTATTTGGAGACAAACATCTCTCTCCATTACTAGATGATATTTTTATGGATTTCATCATTCCCATTGATGATACAAATAATATATCCTTTGATGATGATATTTTAGAGGACCTTGAATATATTGTAGGTCTCAAAATTTCTAATGATTATAGATTATTATCTTCTTTCTCCTTCTCCTCCTATAGATCTCACATATTCATCTCCTATTATTCCTTATGATACTATAGTTTCTACATCCATGACTCTTAATGATTCACTATAGTAGGAAATTCATTATTTTTCAAATATAGCTAGTTGGAATTCGTATTTATCAAATATTTCTTCCTTGTTTTTGGAGTCCCATATTTTTCTATTTAAATGATTCATTGGAGGATATCCATTACCTCTTTGATGATAGCTATAACACATATATTTTATCTTATCATCCTTTTCTTTGGATTTTGTTCATCAATCTTTATATGTTTCTAGATTGGTTTCACCTCATTGTATTACGACAACCTTTGACTATGACATGTGAATATTTGAGAAATTCTTAGAGACACCTATCATAATATTTCTTCCCTTATATCTATTATTGGAGTTAAATTTTATTTTTCATGCACCATTGGATCTATTTCTTCCCAAGGGGACAAAATGTTGTTTGTAGGTAACTTGGATTATTTTCTATCTTTAGCCTTTCACCATTCACACAAGAGCTACTTCTTTGTATGGGGGATCTATTGTATCACTCTTTCTCTCCTATTATAGGAATATATATTATATATTTTTTGGATGTAGTCCTTTTAGGGTCATATTAAGTCCTCCTTCCATCACTTCTTTCATATTTTTATCTCTTTTGTAGAGGGGTTTCTTCTTAGGAGTTTTTCTCCTTTTCTCCATTATATTTGTATATGGGTACCTAACATGGTCTTGTAGTCAAGCCCCATCATTGCATTGTTGCATTTTTTTCCTCTCAAAGTTTAACTTAAGGGGTACTTTGGTGTGAATGGTGTATGGTACCTAACCAGTTTACTTCTTAGGTCCTATTCACACTAGTTTACTTAATTTTACTTAGGAAACCTTTAGGTTTATTTAATTTGTGTGTCTTACTTCATATGATTAAGATACTTACCATAATCCTATGTTGTCTTCTATTTATCTTTCCTATATAAGTAAGGCTCCTCTTGTACTTTATGCATCAATTGCATACCTATGGTATTTTTGTATCAGTTTTGTAGGCGATCCTAAGAGCTTGAGTGTATTGCATGACTCTTAAATTAGAAAAAGAAGAATATTGAACCGTACAAGACCATGATAGTGACTTGGTGATCATATTGATAGTAATATGTGATTTCATTCATGTTTAACAATAAACCACATTAATCTTATTCTTTATATTTATTATTAATGAATTAATTTATATACATTTGGTTTATACAATAAGATATGATTACTTATCTAAAACAATTCAATCTCATATTTAGGAAAATACTTCGCCAAGGGAGTGTGATTGTGAGTAATAGCTCTTATTGAGTTATAATAATAATTTGCATATGATTCTAGTATCTTCCTTTATGGTGTTCTCTTGTGTCCCAATCTATGAAGGATAGCTTCCTACCTTTTAGGAAAGCATATAAGGAATTTGTAAATCCTTTTGGTTGGTGGTAAGGCTATGTCTTTGATTTTGTGAATAGATTCCTTAATTTAAATTTTACAAATGATATGTAAGAAAATGTCTAATCAAATCCATGATCTAAATTTTATTATCAAATTCTACAGTATGATGATCAGAAGTTTGAGATCTATTTTATGTGTATATTTTTGAAATGATATATTTTACATCAAAAATAATTAGTGGCTACTAAATCACGTATTTTTTTAATTGGTTTTTTATCAATAATGTGAAAATTTGAAGCATATATAGGTTATCCATGATATGTTCAAGATAATGAGAACTTGTAGTATAATTAGAAATGATTAAACAATGTTATATATGCATCTGATTGTTTATTTTGTTCTTATGTCTTAAATTATAAATTTTTAACCTCTAAGTTTCTTCGAATTGCATTGGTTTTTAATATATATTAATGATGATATATTGAACCTTGTAGAAGAGTGATCATATGGACTAAAATATTCAAGGTTGGTGGAATTTATGGGGGTTTTAGAAACATGAGAATGGTGAGAAGTAGGAGAAATTAAAGGAGAAGATACATCATTATATGGGAATGGTTCATGAATTATATATTTAGAGGAAGAATCAATAAAAGCGTAAATTTATGGATCATCAATGAAAATATAAGAATATTTAGGTAATAAATCAATATAGGATGAAGTTGTTGAAAGAGGAATTTGGTAATATGGATCACTATCATGGTCAAGGCTCATGTATTAGATTAGTAGAGTATAGGATGGGTAAAGAAGCATTAGATTCATCATATAGGTCTTGAGGAAGTAAAAATGGTGAATAAAGAGTAATTTTTGGAAAATGAACATAGGACATAAGAGACTCACTAATTTGGATTGGTACCAAGAAAACAAATGAAAGTGGGATAATGAGATAAACTGGCTAAGATACAATCAATGAGGAGGTGTAATTATTTTAAATCAAGGAATTATATATGATATTCAATTTATTAGAGAACTACCATATTTTTATCCTCCCTTTTGACCTCCACTTAATTGTAAATTATATGCCTATATGACTAGCCATAATTCCCATAAATAAGACTTCAAACATTTGTATGATTAAAAATTATAGAGTTGAGTATCTACCCTTTTCATGGCATTGGTAAACATGTATTTGCTCCATTAGGTCATAAGAAAACCCATAAATAAAATTCAAGAGTTTTAGATAACAAAAGAATCATTAGCGTAATCAATATTTTTCCTATCAAGGTGAAAATTTAACATCCAGAACAAGTAATCCAAGTATATATACCAAATCAAGTTGGTCATACCCTTATTTACCTAAAAGACTAGTAAGTAATGGAACTCCATATATATGCAAAATTTAAAGCAAATAAATTAATACATTTCATTCTAGAACATATCATAAGTAAAAATAAAAACCACAAAATATTACACAATAGATTGTTGTGCATTTATCATTTATAGAAAAAAATTGTTATTTTTCGATCTTTTCCTTTAATTGTAGATAGTCATATTTTTTTGCATATAACTTTGGATCATGCCACTTCTTAAATTAATGCATCACAATCCCTTATTCTTAAATTTCCTTTTTAATTTTTTTTCAAGTGGGAAATATATTTTAGTTCATACTAGTATTATCTCCCAAATCCCATTATTAAATATTCAATCCCATAATATAATATATAATTTTACAAGAAAATAATTCTACATTTTACAATATTATAAAAGACTATTCTAGAGATTTTTCCTAATTTGAATTGAGTGAATAATATATAACTTTCTAGAATTAGCTTTCTAAATAGATTTCTTGTCTATTTTTTTATCTTTTATGATGAGACCTTATATTTTCTTGATTGCATGGGGCCAAGAATAGGAGCATAATATTTATAAAACATAATTCACTCACACTTCACCCTCCTTACTTGTATTTTGGTGTTGATTCCTCATATAAGTTTCCTAGTTGTATGGGCCATAAAGTGTCCTTAATCGCTTAGGTCTAACATTTGATGGTTAACCATCATATCCTCCCCTGTAGGGCTAGGATTAGGGGTTCATAGTTATAAAATAAAAATAAAATACAAAAGAAATCAAGTAAAACAAAATAAATCTCTTTAACATTCAAAACCTCTTTAGATAGATTTTTCTTGTTGATATCATCCTATCCCTTTTGGTTTGACATGTTGGCCATCTTTGATGTAAGTGTAGACCAAGACCTAAGAAGATGAAGAAATTTGATCCCTTAATCACAATTAGTGTGAACTAGGATTAGTCTATTTCCCACTAATAAATTTACAAGATATGTTGTCCCTCATCTTTCCCATCCCTTGAATAATAACCTTCTATTCTTAAACCTCATAAGGCTAAAATTATGTTTAGAAACATTACTATCTTAGCTTATATTCATGGAGTATAAATTGGAAAAGAACATAAGAATAAAAGGGTAATTTCATTGCATATCATAATAGGTACAACATATAATACATAAACAAGATATAAATTATCCAAGCGGATAAACATAAAATAAAATATTATATAAATATATAATGCAAAATATAGGTAAAAAATCAATGTCTATCTATATGTATCATTGAACGTTTTTTACAAAGCCAGTGTTTAATAGCTCCCCATTATCCAAAATATAGATTCTAGGCCACGCTTATTCATCAAAGCCACAATTTTTTAATAATGGGAAACTCTTACTCCTCTCCCATAAATTGATCAACCCTACTTGTGATTTTCCATGTGACTAGATATGCTTGCCAATACACTAATGTGTCAAGATGATGCCATTTATATATACTATTGAGAAAGGTGTTGTACACCTTGCATAAAATATTTAATATTTTTTTATCGAAGTTGTGGGGTTTCACACAAGAAGAGTTTTCTAATTATGTTATAATTTTTCTACTATGAATACAAGAATAATGGTGTTATTTATTAGTGAGAATTAGTTATGATCCTAATATGATTTTTTTTATAAGTTAAGTTGTCACCAAGGAGGTGACGCCCAAAAAAATTACTTTTTGAAGTATGTGAATGCCATATTGGTCATTCACCACATATTACAATATGCTTGGTTTTCATATAATCCCTTTCGCAGGTGGCATCGGCTCAGGAGATAGTATTACTTTGAATGATTATTTCTAATGCTTACTGTCATTTCTTCTCCTGAACCAGAGATATCTTTGATGCAAGCTTGCTCGAGGTTTTAAATGAAATTCTTGAGGTTGCTCAACTAGGAGAAGGGATCTCACATCCCAGGGAATTAGGTTAGCATCAAAATCCAAATATTGAGTATTTACCCTTTATAGTGGATCTCTTTGGAAATTCCTATTGGATGCACCACTTCCATGTCAAAGTCGACTATGATTTCCTAAAAAGATTATACAACTATGCTCCAATCTAGGATTTTTTATGGGTTACTCAGTTCTTGGATTTTGATGAAGACTAACAAATCCCTAATGCCCAAGTTCAATTTTTGGTATCTAATTAGCTAGAAAGGCCAAGTTAAAGATAATTTAGGTTTAGAATGGATAACTGTTATAATGAATTTTGACACTTCCCTTTTGTAAATAGGGCATCTCTATAATTATTTCCAAGTATTAACAGTGCTAAAAGGACTGGTTACTGTTTATGTTTCAGACAATGGACAACCATTTGGTATAAATCTATATTAATGCTATTTGGGATATCGTATAAGATTATAAGTGATATGTCTCCCAATATTTATCTAATTAATTTAGTGTGTATGGCTTAGTTTCAAAACATGTTGCTTTTGCACTTGCAAATTACAAGGTATAAAATCTAGGGCACAATTAGGTTTTGTAAGTCCAAGCTTGAATAAAGTCGATTTTCTTTCAATGTGTATGATATGATTCTAAATGTGTGTTATTTGCAATTCCTAACTACAAGATATTAGGCCAGGGCATGATTAGGTTTACCAATTTGGTCTTCAATGTAATTGATTTCCTTTCAATGTGTAAAGCCAATTTCAAACATGCTTTTCTTTGCAACTTGTAGCAACAAGGTATTAAGCTGAAGAACGGTTAGGAACAGTAAGTTTAAGCTTGAATGTAATCTATTTTCTTTCAATGTGTATGGATTGGTTTCATATGCGTGTTGTTTATGTTTCCTTTCCTATCAGTTACCAAATTAATATGTGGGAATTAGATGGCAAAGAGCTATGATACAATTTAGGGTTTAGGTCTTTGTTCCATTCAGTGAGAAGACACCATTCTATATATTTCTTTGTTGAGGCCTAGTCTTTGCAGGTTATCTATTTATTTTAATCAAACTCTCTTGGCTCTTAGAAAAAGTTTTTGGATTCTACAGTTATCTTTTGGAAGGAAATGTTAGCGGGGTAGATAACTAGGTCTGACTATATGTATAAACCTAGTAGTTGCATGGTGATAATTGAGTTTGTGACCAGTTTAAATGCTTTTTGGACCATTTTCTTGTTGTTGTATTAGTAGGTCTTTCAAACCTTCCCAGTTGCTTGGATCATTATTAATTTCAATGTCTTTATCTTGCTTTACTCCATAATTAGCCAATAGGTTCACTGCCCCATTAGCTTCTCAATACACATGTGTTAAAGAATAATCTTCAAATTGTTCTACCAAGTTCCAAATTATTTGGACCCATTTCTTTAGTTTCCAGTTAGGAGTTTCTTTTTTCCTTATTTCTTGTAGACATAGCATCGAATCACCTTCCACATCAATCTATTTGATTCCTTTTTCTTTACTTAGCCATAAGCCTAAAGCCAATGCTTCCATTTTTTCCTCATTATTAGTTACATTATCTATTTTTCTAGACATAGCCCATTTACAATTGCCTTCATTATCCTTGATAATGCACCCTGACCCAACTGGGCCTAGATTCCCTTTGATAGATCCATCGAAGTTAAGTTTTAGTTTGTTTTTTCCTAGGCAAATCCAATGTGCCCATTTCTTGGCATCTGCTTTATTTTTCATCTAGCCTTTTGGACTTTTCAATTTGTCCCACTTCCTTTGAATGTCTTTATCCCATTGTGTGAACTTTGTGTTTGATTTAATCCTAGTTTTAGCATTGAGCAACTCACACAATCCTTCCTTAATTTTCTATATTATCCTTTCTTCTTCCATAATTTGTTCCTGAAAAATTATCCTATTTCTTTTTTTCCAGATATACCATATGATCATTGATGGTGCATTGATCCAAATGTTTGACCATAAAGCTTCATTCCTTCCCTTTGACTACATAACCATTCTCTCAAATCATTTTGTCTAGCACCTAACCACCCAATAACCTCTTGAATCCAATCCCAACATTTCTTTGCATATGTGCACTCTAGTAGAAGGTGATTGACTGTTTCGCATTCATTATAACATAAGGTGCACCTATTTGGGCACTAGATATCTATAGACATTAGATTACCAACTATTAGAATGCTCTTATACAATGTCATCCATAGGAAGGCCTCAACTTTTGATAACACATCTGGGTGCCAACACAATTTACTCAACCAAGAATCATTGATTCTAGCTGCATTTTGAATTTGGTAGCCAAGTCTGGCCAAATATTCACCTGACTTGGCCCCACACCATATAATCTCATCTTCTTCTTCTATAATAATTATTCTTTGATTTCCAAGCTCCTTTTTAGAATTGTTTTGATATCTCTAAGAATTGGCATTATTTCCACATCAATCCATTCACTAAGATTGCCAATTTTGGGGGGAGCAATTCTTATGTAGTCTCTTACATTATCACCATATTGCTTTGCAATATATCTATATGATCCTTCACCCCATCCAAGTCCTCCAAAGGATTGTGGCCATTCCATGAATCCATCCAAAAGTCTTCTTGCATCCCATTATTGACCTTCTATGTCAGATGATCTGTGATAATCTTTCTACTTTCCCAAAGAAATTTCCAAATGGCAAAGCCTCTCGTTGAATTCCCTTAGTTCAAGACTATTTGTGGGTTCTAGCTGTCAAGATTATTTTTCTAAAAGATTTTGCACCATAGCCTTTCTAAATTTCTGTATACTTTTTAAGAGAGTTTTTCTCCTAGTGCCATATTTTGTGCCTTCATCTTTCTCAGCCCTACGCCCCCTTCTTTCTTTACTAAAAAGGCCTTGTCCCAATGTAGTAGTGGAATCCTTTTTTCATATTTAGACCCTTCCCACAAGAACTTCTTCATAAATATCTCTAAGCTTGATTCAACTTTATGCGTGATTTGAAAGTATGACACAATTTATATTGGTACAATGGCCAAGACTGATTTTATCATCAAGATTCTACCTACCAAAGTTAGCCATTTTTTTTTCCAAGCGACTATTTTATTTCTACATTTTTCTAGTATTTCTTCCCAATGTTGAGATTGACTTTGCCCCACAATTAGTGGTGCCCCCAAATGTTTGGTTGGGATCAAATTGATTGTGAATCCCAATAGCTTAACAATCTTCTTTTGTAATACCTTCTTTGTGTTGAAGAATATTATTGAATATTTTTCCTTGTTAACTAATTGCCCTGAGATTTTGGTAGATTCATCAAGTGTAGCTTTTATTGACTTGGCTTCTTTTATGGATGCTTCTCCAAATAAAACTTTGTCATCTAAAAACTGTGTGTGTGTTATAAGGTTGCATCCCTAAGCTGGTTTGATTCCCTTCCACAAATTTCTTTCTTGATTTGCTTTGTCTGACCTCCCCAAAGCTTCAACCATTATTATGAATAAGAACGGGGATATGGGGCCCCTTGCCTCAAACCATTAGTAACTGGGAAGAAATCACATACTGATCCATTCACATTAATTGAGTACCTTACTATTGATATGCATTGTTGTATTATTTTTACCCAATTTGCATTGAATCCAAATCTTTGTAGGATCTCCATTAGAAACCCCCACTTGACTCTATCATCAGCTTTTCTTATGTCTAGTTTCATCATCATTCCTTGTGTTTTTTCGCTTGCCATTGTGTGAGCTACCTCATTGGTTAAGATGATACTATCAACTATTTCTCTTCCTGAGAAAAAGCCACTTTTCTCTTCAGATATTATTGTTTTGAGCACTTTTTTTAATATGTTCACCAATACTTTAGTAATGATTTTGTATGTTGAGCCAATAGTGGCATATAGTGTGATGGTTAAGTTTTTGTGTTGTTATTCTTTACATCAAGGTTCGAACACCATTGGGATGTAATTTATGACAATTTATATTGGGGATGAGGTGTAATGTCCCCTTCTCAATTGTGATCGATTCAGTTGACTGTTGGCCTATTCCGGAGACCCGTAGGCTACTCGGAGGGTGAAATTAGGGTTTCCTATTTTTGAGGAGGTGGTTGTTTGAAGTTTGGAAATTGGATTGCAGATTCTTTATGGGTTTTCAAAGAGCTTCGCAGTGGTATAGTCTGTTTGGTGTTCCAAGAAACTTCATGAATTTACTATTTTTAGTAAATTCTATTTCTAGTAGTGACTTTGTGGATTTCGGTGTTGTTGGCTCTCGTCTTCAACCAGTTCAGTTGGTAATTGGATTTTTTTCCCTTGGATGCTTTTTCTAGAGAGATAAGTTATTTTCATATTATAATGTTATATTTTAATATTATAACCCCCTTGGCCTAGCATTATAACTTTATGTTGTTTTTAAAAAGGGGACTTTATGGGTGAATGCCTCATCAGGAGATAATTTATATTTTTAAGGCCAAATTAAGGGTTGGAGAAGTGGGACGCCTACTTGAGGGAAAAGAGTTGAAATCAAATTTGAAATTTGGGTGTCCTTCTTGAAGCTTCTAGAAGATTCTCCTCAAGTCTTTAAATGTAGGCCTCTTCTCTTCATTTGGACATCTCATATTTTCAGTAAAGTTATGCTGTCGAAATGGTGACAGGTTGCTTCGAGGAAAGCACACCTCCTAGCTTGGCTCATCTTCTTGCTTGAAAGATAGCAACTAGTTGAGAGGTAGATTGTAGTTGAGTTTGTTTCAGCATTGCATTTGAGTTCCTAGCACATTAGTTCAGTTTCTTTGCATTTAGTCATGTTTTCTAGAGTTGTTGAATATCACAGTTGATTGTAAGTTTCGCTCATAGATTCAAAAATAAAAAATATTGTTGTTCTGGGTATTTAGCCAATTTGATTCCTTTCTAGGGGTGACCTTGTGTGTCAAGTTTCAGGTTTTATTTTTATGTCTTGGATTTTATGGAGCAAAATTTCCCCTCCTTGAGGGTCGTACATTTCTGAAGTTGTCTTGATTTTTGTGCAAAATAAATGGGATTCTTTTGGGTTGGTTTCACTGTTACTTCTTGGGTGCCATCATCCTAGGAGTTGTATGCATTTCATTTCATGTGATTTGGGTGAGTTTTGAGAGAGTTATGAGCATATTAGTAAGTTGCTGAGTTGCTGGTTTGTGCATTTTCAGTCAAAAATCAGTTATATCAGATTTGGGAAAATTCATTAGTTGAGTGAGAAATTGATTCTAAAAGGTTTTTTGGGCATTAGAGAGTATTTAACATTATTGTAGCATTGAAGCTTCTAATCTTGTGTTCTTGGCAGGCTCTCTAATTAATTGTAAGTTGAACAGTAGTATTGTCAGCAATTCTCATTTCTTCTTTTGACTTACTTGTAATTCCCGCTGAATAAGTGGAAGAGGTTGGCTTGTCGCCTATTTACTTTCAGTTAATAGCCTTAGGGACCCTCTGACCATATGCTTGCCATCTCTCGGTGCCATCTTGGTTAGAGTTACTTTCGGCTCATCTTGCATAAGATCCTCTGACCATATGCACGTCTATCCTAGACGCATTCTTGGTTAGAGTTCCCTTCCAGTTCTGCATTACATCAGATCCTCTGACCATATGCTCACACCTTGCCCAACCTTGGGATCCTGCTGTACATCCTGGTTAGAGTTGCTTTCTGCGTCATCTTGGTTTAGAGCTAACCTAACAGGTGTGTGTTGATTGTAATTGAAATTGGAAAAACAAAAAAAAAATTGGTCCGGTTCTTTATAGTGGTATCAGAGCCATGACTCTGCCAACCTGTGCCCTGCAGTGATTCAATTGTCAGATGAGTGACAGTGATTGCAGATACTACACCAGAAGTCATGCCAAAAAATAGCAGTCATAGTTTTTTCCAGTGCTAGAAGCAGATACTTTTTTAGAGGCTTTGAGAGAAACAGGGAGAGCAGTTGAGAACATGTCAGATAGTCATAAGCAGGCCATGGATGAGAGAGATGATATGATGGAAAAGAATTTTGATGGGATGATTGATATGATGTCTCGTTTTCTTGCAAGGATGGATCAATAGGCTGCTCAAAATCATACCCCTATTCAAAACAATGCCACAGGTGAAAATAGTGGTGTTAATGGAAACGATGGCAATGGGAGAGATAGGACTATTGGCCAACATGAGGCCACCTCTAGATGATCAACCTCTAGGCTAATTTTTCCTACATTCACTCAGAGGGAGGAACCATAAGTTGAAGTTTCCATTCCTTTTGCAGATGATGCCAGGCAAGCCTACTTGGAGTATGCCACCTTACCCCCGATCTTAGAGACCAATGGTCCTTTGATCAATTCTTGAACCAAAGAAATAGAAGAAACGAAGGAAGAGTTGATAACAGAGCCCTTATGGCTCACAGGACTGACTATCAACAAGCCCTTGGGAAGGTGTCATTGGCTCACTTTGATGGAAGTGATAAGTGTTCAGCAAGGTCGTGGGTTTAGAAGCTAGACAACTACCTTTCACTTCGTCCCATGCCAGAAGAAGATGCCATCAAATTTGCAACACTACATTTGGAGGGAGCTGCCCATGAGTGGTGGTACCATGGTTTGGTCACGCTTGGCCACAACCTCATTCGACCCTACGATGAATTCACCAATAAGTTGATTGATAGGTTTGACACTGAGGATCTTGAAGTGAGATTTCGCGAGCTTGCACAATTGAAGCAGCATGGCTCCTTGGATGCTTACATAGCTGATTTTCAAAGGCTTTATGTGATGGTGCCCAACATCACTGAAAGAAGATTAGTAGTGCTGTTCTCTGAAGGATTGGTTGAACCTTTGAAAGGGTGGGTTAAGGCTTTCAATCCACCAAGTCTCGAAGAAGTAATCAAAAAGTCTCGAAGTATGGAGTTATCAGCCCCTAGGCTTTAATTTCCGCCAAAGCCCTTTGGCTACAAGAAGGAAAAGAAGCATTTTTCAAATCAGCACAAGAGGTTTCCACCCAAGTTGACTGATGAGCAGCATGAATAGCTTAGAAAAGAGGGCAAGTGTTATACATTTTTGGAGCCTTGGATTAAGGTTCATAGATGTCCTGGAAGAGGGCATTCTAATCAAATGGGTGCCTATTCTGATTATGGATCAGAATCTGATATGTCTTATCAACAGTCTTATTTTGGGGACAGCGAGGAAGAGCGAGCTCCAAAAGAGTCTGATCATGAGCAAGGAGTTGGGGGCCCTATTGCCCAACTCTCTAGTTTTCAAAAGAATGAATCTTTCAAGGTTCGTGGCGGGATTGGAGGTCACCGAATTGTTGCCTTGATTGACACTAGGGAAACACATAATTTCATTGATGAAGGAGTGGTTGCAAAGAGAGGTCTCAAAATTGAAGAATTTGAAGGCTTCAAAGTCATGGTGGCTGATAGGTTTCATATTTCTTGCAACCAAAGAGTTCCTAACATGTCTATGTAGTTAGGCAACTATGAATTCAAAGATGACTTCTATGTAGTTACTATTGGTGACATAGATGTCATACTTGGTATTCAATGGTTATGCTCACTTGGTGAAATCTCTCTCAACCTACAAACAATGGAGCTCAAGTTCCAATCTGATGGAAAGAAGGTGGTGCTTAGAGGAATGTCCAATGGTGGTCCTCAGATTGTGTCATTCAAAAGAATGGAGAAGTTGATTCGGCACGATCAAGTTGAGTGGGTTGCATAATGTATGGTTCTTCCAGCTAGTGTAGTTGAAACAAAGAGGGACTATCCTCCAGATATCTAGTATATACTCACCAAGAAGAGTAAGGTGTTTTCTGATCTACCTCTTGGGCTGCCTCCTGAAAGGGGAGCTGAGCATGTCATTGAACTCAAGGAAGGGGCCAATCTAGTCATCACAACACCATATCGGTATCCTAAGAAGTAGAAGGACGAGATCGAGAAAAACATAAAAGAACTCTTGGAGATGGGCTTCATTCATCCAAGCAAGAGTCCCTTCGCTTCAGCAGTAGTTCTTGTGAAGAATAAGGATGGCACCATCCGCATGTGTGAGGATTATTTGCCTTGAATCAAAGCACAATAAAAAATCAGTACCCCATTCCTCGGATAGATGAGCTCATTGACGAGCTATATGGTGCCAAGTTCTTTTCAAAAATTGATTTGAGGTCGGGATACTATCAAATTTGGATGAGAGGGTCAGATGTTGAGAAGACAGCATTTAGATGCCACTATGGTCATTCCGAGTTTTTAGTCATGCCTTTTGGGTTGACTAATGCTCCAGCCACCTTCCAGTCTTGTATGAACAGAGTTTTTCAGAAACAGTTGAGGAAGTTTGTGTTGATTTTCTTTGATGATATCCTCATCTTCAAAGCATATGGGAAGTGTATAACTGAAAATATGTTATATTCTGGAATCCTTGCATGCAGGATACTCACTAATGAGTCCTAAATCAATTCACACTCATCCTAGGGAGAAGAGTTGTGGATTGATATTGTGGCCTCAGATAACTCCAAGCATTCCCTCAGAATACAAATTTAACGAGATTCAAAGAGGAGAAGCAAGAATGCCAATCTCCATGAATCTGCTCTTGCAATGCAACAATGAAAACTAATCTGCCGACTCACGAAATGCAATAAACAAAACTAATTTATTGAAATGAAAATTAATCTACATGCAATGCCATAAATGAATTATTTCGCAAATTAATCTACTATGAAGATTAAGCTAAAATGTAATATTAAACTATATGCTCTAAAAATAAGATGCTTATATAATCAAACTAATGTAATCTCAAATGATAAAATTCAAATTTGTAGCATAAGTCCGATGTAAAAATTCGTGATTCTTTAAATGAGAATGAGAGGGCTCATTTTATAGGCAAAAGTAGAATTGAAGGTAAATTCAGAAGCAATGTGGGATAGAAAAAATAGAAACAAACTTGATTGGAATTCTTTTTTTAGTTTATTTCCCTTTTAACTGATTTGTTTCCTTCTTCTTTTTTCATCACATGATATTCTTGAGAGGATATTTCATTTATTTAATTTAATTTAAGATGATAATATCTCTTTTAATAAAATAAAATAAGATTATGTAATTTAGAAATGAATATTAATAAAATAAAATAAAATTATTTAATTAAAAATAGATTTAATTAAATAGCATAATTTTATTTAAGTAATATTAACTTCAATTAAATAACATTATTTTGTTTATTAAAAGGGATTTATTTCTTTTGATTAAATAAAATTAATGAAGCATCTAAACCTTAGGGAAAAATTGAAACATTTGAAATAGTTATGAATTGATTAAGAAATTTGATTTGAAAATGCGACTACCATTGATTCGTGTAAAGTTGATGTTGACAAATTAAACAAATGGGGCCCAAAGTCTAGGTGACCATTTTAGGGTCAGATACATTTGCCCTCTTTGACTAACAATGTGAGGCCTAATTCTGATCACATGCGCCAAAGAATGAAGGTAAAATGTGAGACTCCATTTGGATCACAAACAACTCGTGATGTGAGGCTCCACTCCGTGATCACATCCGGACAAACATAAACAAAAAGGCTCAACATGAGTAACATCTGGGATCACATCCAAAGTGAGAGATAAGCAATCTCAAGCAAGGTTGCCCCAAGAGAAGCAATTGATAAATTGATAAAGTTGAATCAAGGATTGAAGTTTGTTGATAGGTAATCGCCTCGTGATCTAAATCTAAATGAGATAGAGGAGAAATAATAAATTGAAAATTTTGATCAAATCAAACAAAAGATAAGGTTCTTGATGTAAGATGAAAAATAAGTAAGAATCAATGTAACTCCGTGTAGATCAGCAAGAAAATTATGCCCTAAGGTTGAATTAGAAGAAAAGAAGTGGGGTGAAATCAAATGGAAGATAGAAGTTTGGAAGAAATGGAAAGAAATGGAGAGAAGGAAGAGAATCTTCTTCAATAAAGAGGATGCATCAAAATCAATCAACTGTTTAAGACAGGGAGTTTCGATTGAGATCACGAAAGAAGATAAGGAAATGAAGAACGTGATCACAGTTGATGAAAAATCCACAAGAAAGATGAAGGAACCCCTCTCAAACCCATAATACAGCCTAAAAGTGCAAATTAACATGAAGTCTAAATAATGCAAGCTACATGAAAATGCAAAGGTGTACTTGCAATCGGGTAACATAGGTTTTTGTGTGTTCATCATTCATTAGAGAATGTAAGAGAACTTATTTTCATCATTGGGCCATTATTACCGGACATCGGACAATCACACAATCATCACTAGTCACAAACGCAACTATGAAGATATGAATGCGATTTATATCAGCTTGGAATGTGGAAAGATTCTAACATGAGCATCAAAGACATGAAGGTCAAGATGACTACAATGTTAGCTTACCCAATTTAATGTAGCAAAACCATGCTCGCATCAAGACATAAACGCCATGATTACCATGAGAATGGTTGTGCAAAAACATTCAAGGATGATGCCATAAATCTCTTAAGTGTGTCAAGGAGACAAACAAGAGACAATCAAGAGGTTCAAGACAACACCCACAAGCGTAAAGCAATAAAACATGCCCCATGCCCCAAGTCCTCTAGCTATGCATCACAGAGAGACTTGTTAGACAAGGACACTCAACAAAAATCAATATCAGTCAGCACACAAAGAAAAGATCATGGCATATCTCAAGCATTAAGTGTTGCAATTAAAAATTTTAAGTGTGTAAACTGATACTGAGTTCTGAGGATAAGGATCGAATGTTTGAAAGTAGGTAAGATCCCATGACCCAACTGGATAAGACCAAACTGATAAGTGTTGAAAAACACACGATGTCAGGGGTTGTGTTGAAAAACACAGTTGGGTTAGTGTTGAAAAACACTGTTTGCGAGGTGTCCTAAAGACAAGCATATCCAAGAGACCAAAGCTAACATAGTGATGCCCCTAGACAAAGACAAAGACCAATTCCAAACCAAGGCAATAAGGACAAGGCATGATGGAGAAAGGCTAAGTGTCGAGGATGCATGCTAAGAAATAGGGATGCAAAGGCCTCAAGTAGCGCTTTGTTTCAGGTTTTCACCACTTGGAAGGATTACCTGGGACTTTTAAGATTTTTTTGTAATTTTTTAAAAAAGTTACGGATTTTGTATTTTTTCAGCATCATATTTGAATTTTTTTGGATTTTTTGGAAATATATCAATTTTTTTTTGTAATTTATTTTTTAGTACCATATATCAATTTTTTTGGAACTTTTTTCAGGGTCATAATTATATACAAAGGATGCCCCTAGACAGAACGGGCATCAAGCATAGAACTTCTTCAGGTGCAAAACATTGATAGGCTCAGGGAGCTGCTCCCTTTCTTCAATAGATAATAGATAGACACCTGTGCCAAAAGATGCTATGATGATGTAGGGTCCAAGCCAATTAGGTTCGAATTTTCCCTTATGTTCTCAATTTTGTTGGTTCTTAGGATTCTCTCATAGGACAAGATCTCCTACTTGGAATTCTCTAGGGTGAACCTTTTTTTTGAAGGCTTTGGACATCCGCTTTTGATAGACCCTCATATGGTCAAATGATGCTTTACGCTTCTCATCAAGAATTTTCAATTCTTGCAATCTCATGGCACAATAGTCTTCATCTATAACTAGACCTTTGAGAGAGACCCGAAGTGATGGAATCTTAACCTCTAAAGGTAACACTGCTTCAGCGCCGTATGTGAGGGCAAAAGGAGTAGCCCCAGTTGGAGTACGAATACTTGTTCTATAGGCCCACAGGGCCAAATTTATCTGTAGGTTCCAGTCTCTACCATTCTTATGAAATGTTCTGTGCAAAATCTTGAGAATGGTTTTGTTTTGGAGAAACCTCTGCTGACCATTTCCTTGTAGGAAATGCGTGGAGGAGGGGACAATGTTGCTTTATCTTGGATCTTTGGCGAGGAGTTCTTTAAAAGGTCCTTGTTTTTGAACTGACCTCCATTGTTAGTGATGATTTCAGATGGCACTCCATATCGATAGATGATATGGTTTAAAATAAATAAAGACACTACCTTGCCTGAGGCAATAGAAAGTGGAACGGCCTCTACCCATTTTGTGAAGTAGTTAGTAGCAATGATAATGAACTTATGCCCACCTGATGA
Organism: Sequoia sempervirens; assembly: GCA_007258455.2. Lineage (NCBI taxonomy): Eukaryota > Viridiplantae > Streptophyta > Pinopsida > Cupressales > Cupressaceae > Sequoia > Sequoia sempervirens. The sequence goes on from VDFB02179949.1 coordinate 20,083, forward strand.
GTTGGGATGAATTTTCCCAACAAGGTCAAAGGCCCATCACTGAAATGGCCAGTGAGATATAGAAAGAATTAGCTCCCTACCTAGAGCATGTATTAGGTGTCCATGTTTCTGACATTTTTCACAAGACTTAGCAAATGCTACTGCATCTATCTACATCGTAGGCCAATAGTACCCTGCCCTAAGCAACCTTCTAGCCATGGAAAGACCATTAGAATGTCCTCCACATATGCCCAAGGACAAGGGGGAAACCTCTAAATCATAGAATGGTAAAGCCGCAATCAACTACACCTATACAGCGGCAGAAAATGTGACAAACATGCTTGAAGTTGTGGAGCCAAGTGTTAATATGATAAGGAGTAAGGACCTGCATGGTTATGAATCTCCCCCTATTTTTGACAACCAACCTGTTGTGGTGCTGAGAGGTCCTCATTCTAGGTTATCTTCCCAAGCCCTTAATGTTGTTACCAGGAGTCAAGCCCCTATTATTCTCAGAGGGCCTAGTTCAAGTCCATCCAACAAATCTAAGCAAGTGGCATCCAAGAATGTCACTATAAAGTCCACCACTGCTCTCAAACCAAACTACAATCTTATGCCGTCGATTCTGAAGAAACTCGGCGAGATCTCAATCTTAGAGGCTTCTAGGTTGTCCCTAGACATAAGCAGATCACGCCAGGGATGCTGCGCATATATATAAATGTCCACAAAAATTGATATAGACCA
>VDFB02179951.1:0-14645 GCA_007258455.2 Sequoia sempervirens
CTAATCCTAATGTTGGATAGGAATTTTCATGATATGTAATGGACCTTAAACTATAGCAGATATTAGAAGTTCATTACATGTCTCATGTATGTGTTAGTATTTTAATTTTGTACTAATTTTGTTTAAGTTGTTCAAGAGCTTGATTAGGTCAAGAATATGTTCTACAAGCTCTGTTCTCTTGACACTGCTCAACATTTTCCCTACACATTTTCCCTTCAATCTAGACATTTATTAACTCCTTCCTTTGTTAGCCCTTGGTTGTTCTCAAGTGTAATTCTTTTTCTATGCATCTTGCAGTTTGTATGTATGATCGGTCATCTCTTATGAAGCATGGATAACCTTTCATGGAATTTTGTTGTAATTAGACAATTTCCATTGTGAGAATAATCATTTAATTTGTATGGAAGTAAGTCTTTTCATATTATTTGACTTGGTATTATAAACTTGTCTTTTCAGGATTCTCTTGGGGGGAACAACAGAACTGTGATGATAGGTAGAGTTGTTTCTTAACTCCTTCCCTTGTTAGCGCTTGGTTTTTCTCAAGTGTAATGCTTTTTCTATGCATCTTACAGTCTGTATGTATGATCATTCATCTCTTATGAAGCATGGATAGCCTTTCATGGAATTGTTGTTGTGATTAGACAATTGCCATTGTAAGAATAATCATTTAATTTGTATGGAAGTAAGTCTTTTTCATATTATTTGACTTGGTATTGTAAACTTGTCGCTGCGGGATTCTCGGGGAACATATTTGTGATGATAGGTAGGTTGTTTCTTGCTTCCTTCCCTTGTTAGCCCTTGGTTTGTTCCCAAGTGTAATGCTTTTCTATGCATCTTGGGTGTATGTATGATTAGTCACCTCTTATGAAGCATGGATAACCTTTCATGGAATTGTTGTTGTAATTAGACAATTTCCATTGTGAAATAATCATTTAATTTGTATGGAAGTAAGTCTTTTCATATTATTTGACTTGGTATTGTAAACTTGTCTTTGCAGGATTCTCTCGAGGGGAACAACAGAACTATGATGATAGGTAGAGTTGTACAACACCATAAATCATTTGGCATTATCAATATATTTCTTATAGAATACTCTGTGCAAGTAAAATGGAATGTGCAATGACAATTGGTCTCGAATTCAAATCTAAATATAAGTAAATTATACACAAGAAGATGGTATCTATTCTATGATTTAAAAACCCCAAAATAAGAAAATTAATAGGCTCCATTTATTTACTTGCTCTTAGACACTTGTTTAATCAGCGAGACCCTTAGAATGTCTTGCTAATAACCAACAATCTTCAAAACTCTTGAACAGGTCAAATTAGCATGACATTAGATCTGTCTTGCTGACGGAAGTCATCGGTAAGACATGGACTATCGGAGTGAATTTTCTATCATGTTCCAATGATTGATCTCTCACCGATGGGTTGGATTTGGTGGTCATTGCCAAGAGTCTCCATGATGGTACATTTCAACTAATATATATTTTTTTAAAATATTGCATTGTTTCATCACAATATTGACGAAAACCACCGACGAATCACCGAAAAGGTTTGAAAAAGTTGCTATAGCTGTGACGAAGGCTTCGTCATAACTCCTTGCACAATTTGTTGCAATTTTGATGAATTCCACCAACGAATCACAGAAAAGGTCCAACGAAGTTGCTTAGCTGCGACGAAGGCTTCATCGTAACACCTTGCCCATTTCATTAGCAATTTTGATGAAGGACATCGACAAATCATAGTAAAGGTCTGACGAAGTTGCTTAGCTGTGATGAAGGCTTCCTCATAACTCCTTTCCCATTTCATCGCAATGTTGATGAAGGCCACTAATGAATCATAGAAAAGGTCTGACGAAGTTGCTTAGTTGCAATGAAGGCTTCTTCGTAACTCCTTGCCCATTTCATCACAATTTCGATGAACGCTACCAAGGAATCACATAAAATGTATGACGAAGTTGCTTAGCTGTGATGAAGGCTTCATCGTAACTCCTTTCCCATTTCGTTGAAATGGCGACAAACTTCTGGTGTTGTTTCGATGCTTCGGAAGAGCCATTGCAATTGCATTTTGGTTGTAATTCATCAGTGGATACACAAATTTTTCATCGATATTCTGACAAACATCTGAGTCATTTTATGATGTTGACGACTGACAAATTTGCGCTGTTATTTTAATGTTTAATGCATCATCAGAATTGCAATGAAAAAATAGCAATGAAATTTTTTTCGTTACTTCATTGCTTTTCTAAAAAATATTTATCAAACAACCGATGAACATCCATTGGAAAATGGAGCCAAATTTAGTAGTGTCTTATTGCCATTGGAAAGTTGGCACCTCAACCTATCATTCCATTGTTCCTAGAATCAACTGCAGCAAAACTAGAGGTAGCTTCAACCAACGCTCTCGCACCCCCTAGTCTATTTATGTGTACCCGGGAACGACACTAAGCATGGCCCTAGTGCCTAACCCCCTAGAAGCTGAGATGAATGACATGAAGGAGCAGTTGAGAACCATGAGAAATGAGTTAGCCAATATGAAGTGGCAATAGTATGCCTACCAAAATCCTGCTTACCAAAACCACCAAGGCGGGAAACCTCCTTTTCAGCAGAATCAATGGCAAGATAGATCATGCAGTAATGCTCAAGCTCAACAAAGCAATCAAGTCATGCCCATGACTATGCTAATGTAGACTGTCTATCCTAGTTCAAGTAAAGAGCTGGTAGTAGGACAAAATAATCTTTCTGAGGAGATTAATCCATGGTGCTTCCCTTGCAATGATGCACACATGCCCCAAAATTGCTTGCGAGGGAATTTACAATAGAAGATAGCGGAGCAACATAGTTAAGGCATCATGCCTAATTTCAGAGGTCATACATATGCTTCTCATCAAATGGAGAATGTAGTTCTCATTGCTCAAATGTAAGGAATGTCTATAGAGTAGGAGCTAGATATAGCTCCAGACTAGGCACTCTTTTCTTGGATGGAGGAAGAGGATTTGACATACCCGAATGACATTCTGGTGACCTATATGCCACAAGTATAGTCATACTACAATACCTATTCCAAGTGGAGGCTCACTAGAGAATTCACATCCTTGCAAACTAAAGGGTCACCTAATCCAGTGCCTAGTCCATCGGTAGTCATGCCATCTATTCTACAGCAATTGGGGCCATTGTTCTAGGTTCCAAGAATCCACCTCCTACAAAAGTGAAAGCTCCCATGGCCACCCGCCCAAGCCTTTCTATCTAACACTTATCATTGGTAAAAAAATTCTGCATAATTGTATGGTTGACTAGGGTGCTAGCACCACTGTATGCCCAAGCAAGTAGTTGAAGCTCTGGGATTCGAATACGAGCCTCTTAAGAAGGGATTTATGCAACTTGATAGGAACAAGGTTGAAACCGTCAGAGTAATCAAAGGATTTCCTATGACATTGTTTGCTTTCCCCATCATTATTGTGAATCAAGATACTATTCTCATTGATGTCCCTCCTATGTTCGGGATATGTTTGTCCCAAGAATTTACTAAAAAATGTTGGAGGTTACCTCTCTTTGGACTGGTCATACTTTATCCTAAGAACTAGACATGGAGCTAAGATGAAGATAGAGGTGAAACCTTTACATTCTGAGCATGTGGCTAATGAAGCCATGATCAATTTTGAGGCAGCACATACCTCAATTACCATGGAAGAGATGCCCAATGCCGAACTTCTTAAGGATGAAGAAGCAAGTAGTTCCCAGACTGAGAAGGAAGAGGCTCTCTTGAATGAATTTATAAGTTCATACCCTCTTGGAAACTATCATGCAACTAGGCTAGGAACATACGTCATTCATGAGGAGGATCAAATTATGCCTAGGGTAAGTAAAGAGTCTAAGAGTGAAGGGACGTCAGAGTTATGGACCTTGCACTTTGACGGAGCAAGATGTAGATTAGGAGCTAGTGCCATAATATGTTTGGTATCTCCATCCAAAGAAAATACTTTAAGGTCATATCATTTCCAATTTGCATGCTCAAAAAATGAAGAAGAGTATGAGGGCCTTGTCCATGGCTTGAGTTTAGTGGAAAGAATGGGTGCCAAGCAAATACAGGTGTTCAGAGATTTAGAATTGGTGGTTAACCAAATCTGAGGGTTATCAGCTGCCCAGAATGTTGGTATGAGAGCATACCGACACAAGGTCTAGGACCTGATTGAAGGCTTTGAGGTAATCAACATCTAGGTCATACCTAGAGAGCAAAACTCTAAAGTAGACTAAATGGCAACTTTCAGATCTCAGTTTGAGCTAGCTTTTGAGTTAATTGATAAAAAAAACATTCTATGTGAGTGATTGTGTGGCCTGTAGTCCCAAATAATGATCAAAACTGGCAAGTGTTTTATAGTGATGCTCATATCACATCATTTCTCCAGTTCTCTGAGAGTTTTTTGACCAATTACAACCAAATATCACTGAGGCCTATGAAGATCAAGTGGTCCAGCTTAAGTTAAACAAGCTTCCTAGAGGTTTGGTTACTCTCAAGAATCTATTTGATTCTGATGATGTGAGAAAAGATAAGAGAAAGCTTGTAGCTGATAAAGGTGATTATGTCAATTTGCACACAAAGAAGATAAAAAGCTTAAGGTCAGAAAAGGAGTCTCATAGAAGACCAAAGAAAGGTTGAAATATTTTTGTGATAAGCATCTAAATGTGGTAGCATGGTCATATGATGATCTTAAGGGATATGATCCCAGGATTATCCAACACACCATTGAGATAATAGAGGGAGCAAAACCTATGTGTCAAAAGCAAAGGCCGGTAAATCCAAAGATCGAGTCATTAATGGCTCAGGAATTATAGAAGTTGATTGAATCCCAGATAGTGTTCCCAATCAAACACAGTACTTAGGTGTCTAACCTGGTACCGGTTCGAAAGAAGAATGGTGATATACAACTGTGTGTTGACTTTGAAGACCTAAATAGAGTGTCTCTAAAGGACCACTACCCTCTACCTTCCATGGAGGAAATTCTGTAGATAGTTGTTGGTTCCAAGATGTTTTCAATGTTAAATGGTTTCGTTGGCTATAATCAAGTTTGGGTGAAAGAGAAGGACCATCACAGAATGGTGTTTACCAGCAAGTGGGGAACATATGCTTATGCCAAAATTCCCTTAAGACTTTCAAATTCCGAAGCCACTTTCCAACAAGCTATGGACATTGCTTTCAGGGATTTGATAGATAAGATCATTCTTATTTATATGGATGACCTGACAGTTTTCTGAAAATCTGTTGAAGATCATTTTGATCATCTCGAGCTTGTCTTACAAAAGTGCCTGGAGTTCAGGATTTCTCTGAACCTAAAGAAATGTGTGTTTGGGGTCCCACAAGGGAAGTTGTTGGGCTATTTCATCTTGAAGGAAGGTATTCCCATCAACCTGGAAATGGTTAAAGCAATCAAGGAACTCCCTCTACCTGTCAACAAAAAAGGAGTTCAATCTTTTTTGGGCAAGGTTAACTTCATCATCCGGTTCATATCGGACTTCACAGGGATTGTTCAGCCCATCACATTGATGTTGAAAATGACCAAGCTTTCAAATGGACAACAGAAGCCAAAAAATATTTCAAATAGATTAAAGAAGCCATCTCTTCAGCTCCAATGTTGGTTAATCCAAATTTGTCAAAAGACTTCATCATGTACGTCTATGGTGGTAGCACGAGTATTGCTACTATTTTGATGCAGAAAGAAGATGAAGATAAAAGAGAATTTCCCATTGCCTTCTATTTGCACACTCTAAAAGATTATGAGGTGAAGTACAACTTTGTGGAGAAGCATGATTTTTCTATTGTAAAGGGGCTAAATAAGTTCTAACACCTCATATCATGCAATAAGGTGATTGTTTATGTGTCGCACACTAGCGTGCGTGAATATATTATGGAAGGTGAAATCACTAAGAAGTGGGTGAATTGGATAACCAAGATCCTAGAGTATGACATCAAGATCAAGCTAGTGAAGACTATGAAAGGGAAGGGATTGTGTGAATATTTGGCTAGAACCAATGAAGCAATGACTGAGGTTGAAGTCCTAGAACCCGTGATATTGAATGAAGAGAGTTCGAGAGACAATTGGCTAGATGACAAAATTAATTTTATGCAAACATGAAGGTACTCGTTCGATATCCCCTCATTTAAAAGGCATTTATATTGCTAAAAAATAATGGCTATGTACTCTTGGAGGGAGTTAATTTCAAAAGAAACTTCAATGGAATCTTGTTAAGGTGTGTGACACAAGAGCAAGCAAAAAAATTATTGTAGTAGTACCACAGTGACCCAGCTGGAGGACATTTTTAAGCAAAAACTATTGTAATCAAGATTATGCATGCTAGTTATTTTTGGCTAACGTTATTTAAGGACTCGTATTCATTAGTGAGGTCTTGCAATGAGTGTTAATTTTTTGTTGGGAAAATGAAAATTGTTGCCACACCACTGAAACCAATTGTAGTGGAAGAGCCATTTGCTCAATGGGGTCTTGAATTCATTGGCATGATCAACCCAGTTTCATCAACTAGACACAGATGGATCCTGACGGCAGTTGACTACTTCACCAGGTGGAATAAAGTTGTACCTTTAAAAAGTACAACCGAGGCAGAAATTGTGAACTTCCTGGAGGAACTAGTAGCCAGGTTTGGCCCACAAAAGATAATTATCTCGAATAATGCCAGAGCTTTTCTTGGCTCCAAATTCAACCAATTTGCACTAAAATATGGAGTCTTCCTAAAGACATCCTCCAACTACTATCCACAAGGAAATGGCCTTGCCAAATGTACAAACAAGAATCTTCTCTAGATGATCAAGAGAATAGGTTTGAAACATCAAAGGGAGTGGCATAAACACCTTCAGACAACACTATGGGAAGATCGTATCACACCCAAGCAAATATTGAAGACATCCCCTTACAAGATGGTAAATGAGATGGAGGCATTGTTACCAATCTCTATGGAAATCCCTACAATCCAGTTACTTAAGTCCCTTGAAATTGAGCAAAATGGAGCAATGGAGGTGTGGTTGGAAGAATTACTTGAGGTTTAGGAGAAATGAGAGCACACTCTCGAGGCAATGACTAACTGCCAACAGGTGGTAAAGAAATGGTTCGACAAGAAAACATCTGACCAGGGTCTACAATGTGGAGACTTAGTGCTCAAGTTTAATGAGTATGGAGCAAAGCCCGGTCAACATGGCAAGCTCGATAGTCTCTGGGAAGGACCATTCAAAATCACACAATGCAAGCAGCACAACTTGTTCAAGTTGGGAAAAATGGAGGGTGAGGCCTTGGGTATTCCAGTTAAGGGAATACACCTCATGAAATTCAATTAATTCAGCTTTTGCAGTAAGTTTGTAAATATGTATATATTTTCCTTTCTTTGTTAAAATGAACAACCACATTGATGCATGGAAATGAGATAAAATGAAGAAAAGAACCAAACTATAGGAAATATATGTATTGTATTTATTATAGAGATATTTACATTTATATACATATTGATGTAACGAGGGCCATAGCCATGTTCCAAAAAATACATATATTGTCACTGACAAGTGTTGCAGAGAATATTTCAAAAGGAAAAAAGGGAAAAGAGATCTTCTAGATGTCTTTTCAGGAATTCGAGGGTCCAATAATGGCATCAGGTGGCACATGATGAGGAAACACCATCCTCTCAAAATTCTCATACCACTACACCTCACAAAAGGGTTCGATTTTGTGCATCCTCATCAGGAAATGGTAGGAAACACAGACTTTGTGGTGATGTTCCTCATCAGTTTCAAGCTCAAATCCATGTAGAAAGGGCCTAGTCAGCACAAGTCCTCCTTCCTCAGCAAGTTGGTGCATGTTGCAAACAGATGGGATTTCGTGGACGATCTCAGAAGCTCTCATGATGTTCTCAAACCCCTCTAGGTAGCGTTTGGAAAATACCTAATTTTTCAGCCTTAGAATCTTCCTCTTAGAAACGCCAATGTCTAACAGAGAAGCTATAAAGTGGGAACTAATATTGGTGTTCACTCTATACTGGTCCTCATATTCTACACAGTCTCTACCTAGAACCCACTTTATGGCTTTCACATACAAAAGGTTCTTCATGCCAATCATATGTTTCAGTCACCTGCACCTAATTTTTCTTAAGAAGGAAGCTTGGGTCTTCTGGCACGTAAGCCTAATTGGTGTTTCCATGACTACCGCTACTCTTGCAGGTACTAAAGCTACTAGTTATTTCCTAGGACAAGTTGATAAGAAATGCTAAGTGCAACTATGGATTTCCAAAGTGCCAAGGGGTCCCTGTTATAGATGGGGATAGGATTCCCTAATTGAGCAAGGTATGTTTATGTTAGAGGCAAATGGTATGAAAGAGCCCTGACAGGTTGTGTTGTAGTGTGATAAATAATGAAGATAATCAAATGCAGTTTCAATTTGTTCGAATTAAGCCTTTTTCAAAGGTAGAGAAGGAGACAATTGTTGCCATAAAGAATGTTTCCATCCTATTTAAATCAAAGAAAATCTCTTAAGGTGAAGTCATTGGTTGATGTGTCCTATTGCAATCAAATAATCATTAAATGCAAAAAGCTCGTGAAAAGATATGGCATTGTTTTGGTGCCTTTTCCAAAGAAAATTAGAGCTACCATATGTGAGGTCACATCTCTTTATGTGTGGAATAATTTGGTGATTTGGAGGCCTCTTCTCATGCATGAAAGGGTTAGTGGTGCATGGCATAATCAATGTGAAAGATAGCATGTACCCTTGCTAATCTGATATTTGTGAAAATCAAAAAGATAGATTGGGGTGTCATTCAAAAGGAATTAATTGTGTGAGGTTGGAAAAGTGTGTAACCACCTTAGTCATTTGTAGAGATAGAGAAAGGATTTCAAAAACTAAGTACCAGAGTCCTTCAAAATACAAGTAAAATGGTTGAAATTGCAAAGAGCTCAAATCAGGCCATCGCCACTAACAACATTGATGAACGAAGGATGCAGGCACCTTGCATGAACATCTATGCCCAGGTTTCTTATGCAACCCTCGACATTCCAGCTAAACCTTCCTAGCCCTTCACTAAGCTAGTAGACCAAAAGATGTTAAACATAGTTTCTCCTCGAAACCAAGCTTTGGTTTCAGAGGATTGGGATAATTTCTAAGATCTAGAGTTGTCTCTGAACCCAAAATTTTAAGAGAGGCTACATGAAAAAAGATGAAAAATAACAATGATCCTTTTCCTAGATGACTATGGAATTGTGGTCTCCCTCAATATATGGTTCCTTTGGTGCACTATTGTCCAAAGATTGTGGCTACATGTGCTAAAATTTTTGATGTAGATTCAGGAGTTATAAGCAGTCATAATTTTAGGGTAGTAATCAGTCACCAAGCTCTCTAGGATATGTTGTGCATGCCTCTTAATGTTCTTACCGGTGTTGAGGATTTCAATCTTTCTAGGCTACGAAATTACTGGAGGATGCTAAGGGCAGCACAACAATTTTTCAATGTTGAAACGGGTAAGCCACTAGATAACTCCATCCCTCCTAGCTTTCCTCTCAGTCTGGTTGCTTTTAAAGCAGGCATGTCTTTCATCTTATCTATGTTGATGTTGGTGTGTGGGTTGGATACAGATGAGGAAGTCTCAGACTTCCAGATGAGCGTAGGATTTATGCTGAAAAAGAATAAAGAGCCTCTATTGATGGAATTTACGAAGGCCATTGTGGAAAGGATGTGCCGAAAACTAAAGGGGTTTGAGCCTGGTTCCAAGTTTAGGTATTATTCTTTCTTTTCCTACATGATTTTAGATCAGAACCCATATTATTTCTGATAATTTCTACCCCTGGCAGTTTTTGATGAAAAATGGCACTAGAAACCAGTTTCGACCTGGACTCCTGTCCTCTCAAAAAATTTTGATTATTACACATTTTCAGACACATTCCTAGCTCTGATTTTAAGAGCTTTAGATCAAACGGAAGGTTAGAGGTCTGGGTGCTTGACACAAAGTCAAATATCATGGATGAGAGGCCTTGTACTGCCTTGTGATTAGTTCATTGGTTCAGATTTCACAATGCTTTGCATCCAGGGTTTCATCTCAGAGCCTTTCTAGCTTTCGCGTTTTGTTTCAGATGGGGTGTTGGCCTTGGAGGTTTTCAAGCAGTTGTGTAATATTAAAAATGATTACTGGGGAGGAAATCATTTGACATTTCTAATCATGTTTGGCTCTGTAGCATTGGCCAAGAAGAAGAGTCTGAAGGTGAATAGTTTTGAGGTGTTGTATTGCAAGTTAGGCCACCTTGGATTGGTGATTATTTGTGATACATGGTGCTATAATCTAGTAGGTAATCTAGCAGAGGTAGGCATTAAGATTCCTCACTAGCCTCAGTCATATTGGGACCTTCAAAAAAATGCAGATGAGGAGAATGACAAGTTATATGTTGGCCTCGAGCACATTCCTTTTAGCTCAGGTCGACCACCTTGGCTGAATTTTTATCATTTAATGGCTAAGCCTAACCCGAACCATATAATAAATCAATTCCTCTACAGCCAATTAGCAAGGCTCAGTTTGAAGCCTAAAAATATTAAATATTTCTAGATTTATAGACAAGAGATAAAAGGGACTAGTGAGCTCTTTGAGGAAGTCGACTTGGACAACCAATTTGATGATGCTTGGTACCGCGAGCATTTAGATAGTGATGATTCTCCTAACCCTTCAGAATCTGATAGGTTCAGTGAGGCAGAAGGTGCAGCCTCAGAGTATGAAGAAGATGTAGCCCAAAAGGCTCCAATGATTGTGGAAGGTCCCTTGCAAGGAGAGATGGTTAGTGGATAGTAGTTGAAACATGAGCTCTTCAAATTCACAGCTTTTTGAGCCAACTAGATCCTCTAGATCGAGGAAGAAGAGGTCGAGCTCTGCTAGGTGTCATCAAAAGGTTATTTTGGACCTTGATGATTCCCTAGTAGAGAAAAGACCTCAAACAGAGGAGGCAGGAAGAGGAGGAGAAGAGTAGCATGAGGAGGTAGTTGTGTTTGCTACAAATATTCAAGAAACTCAGGTACATTTCTCCCCTTCTTCTATCTCTTCTATGTATTTAGTTTCCTTGACATCTGCTTATACCATGTCTTTCATGTCTACAATTCCTCTCATTGGTCACCTGAGGTAGGTCAACATTGGTTCCCATATGGGTCCCCATTCACCTCCTCCTATATCTAATGCCCCTGAGATACAAGTAATGGCAACACATTCTAACCCACTAAGTCAACAATTTGTATGTCTAATGCCTCAGCATCAAGTGGCTGCTTCCCTGGCCTTTTTCCCTACTATGTTTTCACCATCTCAAAGAAATCATTTTATCCCACCTTTTTCCCTGACAACTATTACGAGATCTAGCAAATCCATTGATACGTTAAGCACATTGTCATTCCCATTAGCAATTCCCCAGGAGTTTCCTTTTGCTGGTGGGTTAGGTATTTCACCCCAAGAGTATTTCTTGCAAGTGGATGTTACCAAAAGTGCTTGAGCTAGCCAAATATAAAAAAGAAGGGCGAAGAATGCAAACAAACATATGGAGCCCCTTATGCAAACTGTGTTCAATGAAAGTCAAAATTCATTGATGTTTGTGAATGTGACACCCAATGTCATCAAGCCATTCAAAGAAATGCAACGAAGTGATTATTCTATCAATGTCATAAGACTTGATTTGTAATAGGCTTGTATGTAGGACAACGTAGAATTGATTGAGCAAACCCAAAGGGTGGTGACAACTGATTTCCTCAAACTCAGTCGCCAGATGAACAAATGAAAGACCTGAAAGGAAGGGTGGAGATTTGGTCAAATAAGCATAAGGCTCAGGAGATCAAAAGCAATCGACTATGGGATGAAAGGAATTCCTTTGAGAGCAAGGTCACTGAACTTTACGCTCTGAGTGTGGAGGTTGTTCCAACCCTACATAGAGAAATTGAGCAATCCCAGGCGACCGAGGTGACCCTCCGCGATGAATTGAAGCAGGAAAGTGATGGTTTGAAACAACTTCAGCAGAGTACCAATGATGAGGTAGATGAAATGAATGCTACATTGGACCAGGAAAAAAAAAAGGATAAACAGGTTGAGTTAGCCTTGAAGGTGAAGGAGGAAGAAAATACTGCTCTAAAGAATTAGATTTTCATCTTGGAGGGAAGCATTATGAGATTGGAAGTAGATTTGAGCAGCAAGGCTATGGAGGTGGACCTTTTGAGATGCCAACCTCCTACATCCCAAATGAACCTGCTAGAAATAGCCAAGGAATTGCATGCATCATACTAGGATAAGGTTAAGTCACTATGCCTTACATTGTAGCCCACTCTCAAATTTATGGTGCATGCTACCAACTTATACGGGGTGGTTAGTGAAGTAATGCAATGAGTGTAGGAAATGACTTCTGATAGAGTTCTAGAGGCTAGGAAATTGTTGAGCAAATTGTATACTTCCTCCGATGAGGCATTGAGCAGTGTGGGGGTCAAGGACCGAATAGTGGTGGCCATGAGTGTGAATGTTCTCATTTATATGCATGAATCCATCTAGCATGTCAGTGAGTGCAAAGAAAAATTGACCCAAATTACCTATGATATGCAGGCTAAATTTTCCTGACTAACTCAATGAGGGCTTCCATTGCCTTTCTTGGTTGACCAAATAGTGGTAGGAATAGAACATATCATTGAGAGGATTTAGGAGAAAAAACAAGATTTATTTGTATTCCAGTCTTTTGATTAGCCTTCGACTGCTGCCAATATTGAGAACATGGTGCATTAGTTGGTGTACCTCTTCTTCTAGCTTGAGTCCAAGGTGAAAATATCTAGTGGATTTCCTTTTGAGGCAATTATTGATTTAAACATGGCACATGAAAAATTGTGAACCTTCTTTGCTCCATTAGATGAGGTCTAGACATCCCTTCAAGCTGTCGTCTCCAAGCTGTGAGCGATTAGTCTAGGAGGTTGGACTGGTCTGTGAGGCCATGATTTGGAGTTTATCATTTTGTAGGTGAAATTTCCTTGTGAGTCACCAAGCTATGAATATTTATACATGCACCGCTCTTTTCCTTCATGATCTTTCTTTCCTTTGTGGCCTCACCTTTTGTTTTGATATCGCTCATAGCTTTCCGTTCATTGCCACGTGCCATCCTATCAGAGTTTCCCTTTGAGGCAATTCTCTTTCCTTTTTTCAGGCTCTAGTTGCTTGACATGTCACCTCCACTTGCTTTTTGTTTAGATGGGGCCTGCACAATAGTTACCTTTTCCAAGATTTTTCCGCGTGGCGATTGTTCAAGTGTCCGTTATTTTTGCTCGATGGTTGTTGCAACTATTTCTATTTTGCTACCGCATGTCCTTCCCTTTTGTTGTTGCATGGCCCATCACTCCTCGAATGTACCTGTTGGAATGATGTTGGAGCATCTTTCTATTGGTGCTTGCGTGGGGGAATCTTTATCATTGGTGACTTCACTGGAGCATCTTTCTTGTTGGAGCCTCCAGGTGGTGAGTTGGATTATTTAAGCAACCCTTTCTTCATTTTATGGTTGTTGTTAGATGGGAAAAAATTCCTAGTGCTGAGAATTAGCCTATGTAGTGTTTGATATTAAATCTAAACTTGCAGACTATGCTAATCTATTTGACTTCTCTTTTTTCAAGCATTTGATAGGACATTAAATTGTGCTTGCATTTTCTAAAATATATGAACATTTGTTTCAATCTTTTGAAATCTTTATATAGCTTAGCGTAATACAAATCATGTTGCTACTCTTTTGTGTTAGCTAATGTTGTATGGGTTATATTATGCAAATGGTTTGATTCTCTTATGTTTGGAGTACTGGGAATTGTCTATTTGATATGCGTTGATTACTACCTAAGCCTCTCTTTCTGCAATGTGATTACTTATCGCATTACTGATTTGGCGCATCACCTTAGCTTAGATTTGTTTATTTTATGTTTATCTTCTTTCCATTTTCTCACCCCCATTAAAAATGAAGAGCCAACTTCAATAGAACTCTTGGAGGTCATTTAGCTATGTGCACAAGTCCCCCAATAACTAAGTTTCCCATAAGGCTACTGCCTGCAAACTTTTGCATCAATAGAAGCTAATAACATAGAACAATTATTCAAACTATCTAGGAAAAAATTGACATAAAGCTTTCAACATAAATGATATAAGAGAGGTGAATTCATGATAAAGGCCCTAAAATGCACAATTTCATAAATTTCTCCTTAATAATATTTATTTTGCAATAAACCAACTAAAAACAAAGGCCAGATTTCAATCTAAATAATAGTCTTGATAAATAATATATGCGATAGAGAGAAAATAGTACTATGTGAAAATATATCTTCAAACAATGTTTTAAAACGTCCAAAAAAAATCTACACTGCTAAAAACCCTTCATTTATAACCAAAAGAAAGAACCACTGCGGCAACTAGAAGAGATGAACAACTTCTAGATGTTTGCACATGATTGATCAAAATCTAATTCAGGGCCTCAATAGATCACAGTGATATTTGATCATAAGGTCTTGGACTACCTCATTAATGGCTCCAGATTCTATAGAAGTTCTATGAAGATACACTGCTAGAAGACAATTAGATCTCAGCACAACCTATCTAAAACATAATCCAATTAGCTATGAAGAATGAA
>VDFB02179952.1:0-24980 GCA_007258455.2 Sequoia sempervirens
TCTCAAATATAGTCCAAAATCTAAAATTTTCCCCAAAAATCAAAAAATCAAAAAATTCAAAAATAATTAAAAATACAAAAAATGCCAAAAACATGGAACAACACAAGGATAATCCTATGGATAGTCATTACATGTAAGGTGAGAGTTCATGATCCCAAATGCATCATGATATAAATATATATACACCTAAAATCCAATGGTATTCATACCAAGAGACTTAGGATCATTTTCCACCTAATCCATCACACACTATTCCACATCATATTCCAACTCTGTAGGTAACTTGTTCACTTAAACATCTATTCCAATTTAGTCACCCAAAATAGTCCTCCATCTAATCCATCTCACACAAACTTTCCATCTATGACATCATTAATTCACTCATTATCTGCTCTACCCATACCACAACCAACACATTCCCAACTCTTTATAATCCCATATCATACATTTGATCACTCCACTAACAATCTCCAACATCTCCAAAACTATTTCAACATTATAATCCACCTATCAAGACACTTCCCACCACTTATCAACAACCACCTTCGTATGAACACCAATATATTTCACAAATAAATACATATCAATTAACTCATCCATAAGTGTCATACAATCATCCATCTCAAACTTTGAATCTAATTCCTTCATATTCACTCACCCATGAGTGGTAGGAAATGAAATAAGCTCTCAAAGGGTTGCAAACTAAGACTCTACACCAAAAACACACATTAAACTTGATGAAATATTTCCATACTTTTTTTTATCAATCCATAATATCCATGACACCTTTCCCTAAGAACTTTGAGATACCAAAGTTTGATTAATATAAGGGAAAGGGAGACCCTTGCAATCATGTAAGAGAGAAATTCATGACATACCAAGAAGTTTCTGATAATGATATATACCATATGAGACTCATTTATAGTAGTTTAGGACAATTACTTGAGTGGATTTTAGACCTACCTCAAGGATCCATTCAAACTTTTGCTTACTTGGTGGAGAAATGTGTAACCCATTTCTCCTACAATGTTGAACACGAATTAACCATGCTTAGTATTTATAATGAAAAACAAAATGGGGAAGTTATTCTTCCTTCCTTCAATGATGGAGGAGTCTTGCTGTTGCTTCTCTTGGCCTATACTAGAAAAACAAATTTTCCATATTTTCATCACAAATCTTAATCTTAAAATGGCCTTTCATCTACAAGTTTATTGTGCATTTACTTTTGATGAAATTATTGACAAGGGGGCCACCATTGAGAAAGCCCCCATTACCAAAGGTCTGGTTAAAATTTATAATAAAGACAAAGATAACAATAACCAAAATATTTCATGAGTTAGTTTTTTCCATAGCCTAAATAATGGAGTGTTCGAGCGGGAAAGGGAGCGAGGGGGCTATTTCAAATTCTGCTGATGTTGACGGCGATGGAGGGGAGGATCAAGATCTGGATGGGGGTGCTTTGGTGGCTGCAGAGCTTCCTTCTGCAGTGGTTTGGTCCCTGCCTGTGTGTACACCTGTTGGTGGTGTGTTTGTTGTGGCGTACGGGAAGAGTTCCAAGTCAAGGTGTTTGTTTTCTGCTGATGTTGGGTGCATTGACAATTTTATTTCTATTGATGTTGTTGATGGAGGCTGGTCACTGGGTGCTTTCTTGCCCTATTCTTCTTTGTTGGCTACACAGCTGGGTGCTTATCTTGTGGGCTTGTCTGTCCTGTTATCTTTAGTGCTGGTATTTTGCATGGATCCTACTCTGGCACTGGGTGTGGTGCTTGGGATGCTCGATGTGGGTTTTTTTGTGAAGAGTTTTAGGCATTTTTTAGACCCTAAGTGGAATGTAGGGTCAGATGTTGCTTTTACTGGTTTTTCCTTCTCTCTACTCTTTTCACTTGCAAGCTAGCCTGGCTCTCTCTTGCTTTTTGTGGATTTTAGAGCCTTTTTTTTGGAGCTTTCTTTCATTGTGGCTTTGGGGTTGTTCTTCTATGGAACTTCTTCTTTGATGCAGGTTGAGGTCTTTGGTTTTCCTTTGATGGAGTTGTTTATTGATAGTTTTTGGCATGTTTTAGACCCTGACTGGCATGTAGGGTTGGAGGTTGTTTTTCATAGTCTTTCCTTCTCCCTACTCTCTCTGCTTGGAGGCTTTCCTTGCCTTGTCCTGCTTCTCTTGGGTCCCAATGACTCTTCTTTGGTGCTTTTTGATTTTCTTGGTCATGAGACTGCTCTTCTCTGGGTTCTGCTTCATTGCAAAGATTTTTCTTTTTCTGGCTCCTATGGGGAGTTTTTATATTGGTGTTGTGTGCTTGGGGTGGCCTTGGTGGAGTGGTTCTCTTCCCTCATTGTTTCTACTTTTTTGGACTTGTTTCTTGAAGTACTGAAGTGGTTGGTGGTTTTTGTGGCTGCCATGGTTTTTTTTTGTTAGGTGGTTGTTTTTCTGGCTGTCAATCTTGTATTCTAAGCTTTGTGCTCTCCCCCTTTTGGGTCCTAAAGTTTAATTTGTAGGATGGTGGTGTGTTTTTTCAAACAGTTGAGCTCCTTCAAATGTACATGCTTATGGCTCAGACGTATCTTATCTCAAGGTTGTTGGCTGAGGAGTGCTCTATTTTTTTGTCAGTACTCTATTTTACTGCTATGCCAAAGGATGTTATGTTGTTCCTTTCTATGGGTGTAGTTGCTTCCCTTCAGATTTTACAACTATGGTCTTCTTTGGAGGTGGAGACTACTCCTTCAGAGGTGGATCCCTCTTCTATTGAGGTGGAGAGGTGTGCTGTGGATCAGGTGGGAAGTTTTATGTTATGTGAAAAAGGTCCTCATTTCATTCTCTCCTATTGAGGTGGAGGTTGGGTTGGTGTTTTGGGTTGATTGGTGTTGTGTGAATGCTAGGGCTCTTCAGTGTTTTATTATGATTTTTAACTCTCCCATTAAGGTGGAGAGTTTGGATTTGAACGATGGGTGTTGCTGATAAGAGTTTTGTTGTAGTATGGCTATTATAGGTTGATGGTTTCCTGGCCATCTCAGGCGGTTCTTGGGTTCAAGTTCCCTTGTAAAACTTGGGTGTGTTGGGTTTAAGGTTCCCATTAAAACCTTTTCTAATTTGTGCAGATTTGGGTAGTCATGTTGTTTATTTGGTAATTTGTTGTTGGATTGATGTTGGTTGTCTATGTTGTATTCATGTGCAACTTATTCTTCTTTGAGTGGGTTTTGGGTCACTGTCAAAATTTTCTTGTAAATGGTTTTAGGTCCATTCAAATCTTGCTGTAAATGGTTTTGGATCCATTCAAAACCCGTTTTTCCCATATAATCAAAACAATAACCAAACCAATGAAAAATCATGCTTTTAGGCTAAGAATAAAAAATATTGTTAGTGACAATGTAATTGACTCCAAAGTCATACAAACCATGAAAAAGGTGCATGAAAAAACAAATTCTAATGTCCAAAATGTCCAACCACAAACACATGCTACCATATCACAAGGATAATAAAAAACCCCTAATCATCCAAAATGTAAGTGGGTAAAAGCACAAATCTGTGTCACACTTTCTTCCAGCTAAATAGTTCCGAGTAGAACAATTTTTCCCTAAATAGTTTCGGGAAAAACAATTTCACCTGAAACTACGTGGCCTATATATGGTAAATAAAGTTTTGGGCAAAACCCTTTTGCTCGAAAAAAACAAAAAAAATATTTTTCTTTTGTTAGTTTAAAATCCGACTCAATTTGTATGTATGTTTTCGACTGAAAGGGATTTGGTCGAACCCTTTCACCCGAAGCTATCTATGTGGCATCCTTGTTGGCAGCCACCTCATCTTTTTTCAGAAATTTCTAAACATTTACACTTGAACATGATATTTCTTTAGTCATAATGATTTTTTTCAAAAATCTAAAAATACCTTTTTGTATATCTTTGAGTCAAGAATCCATATATATATATATATATTGGTATTTTGATTATTTTTAATATATTTTTTATTTTAGATAATGCAAGTAGGTTGTTAAAATAAAAAATAAGGCTGATTAGAAATTAAAAAACTTACTAAAACATATTAATTTTTTTAAAAAAATATATGATGTACTAGATGAGAGAATCCTCTCCAAAAGGGTATAATTTATGTTTTGAAAATGATAAATAAAATTAGACAACAGTTGATGTCAAATGAAAACTATTAAATTCTGGTAGGTTTGACTTTAATATGTTATTACAAAGAAAACATACATCAATTTTTTTTAAAAAATTTCATGCACTAGATATTGAAGATATTTATTTGGGAAAAATTTAAGGGAAAATAAAATTATTTTCTATTTTTTTTTATGTCAACTCAACGTCACTTTTTCTTGAAGTTTTCAACAATTCAAAATTTGCTCTTAAATTTATAAAAAAAAATCAAAACAATAAAAAATTGCAAGAATAAACTTCATCAAGAGTTCTACATTTCACTAGTTTACATCATTTTGAAATTCAAAACATAAAGACCACTTTTATGTGGTCAAAGTTGAGAATTTTTATTTTTGTTGGTCGGTTGCTTTATAAAAGTGTGACACAGGTTTATACTTTTACCCAAGTACACTCTTTGGGGGAATCTATTGAATTTGTATTTCAAAAAATCATCCAAGCAAACCTAATAAAATTTCCATACTCCAAACCTTTTGACAAGAGTGAACCCAAACTTCCATGGTACAAAGAAAATGAGTATTGTGAGTACCATCACATCAAAGGTCACACCATATCAAGATGCACACAACTCAGAAATCACATCCAATATCTCATTGATCATGGCGAGGTTAAATTGGAATGTCATACATCCCCCTCGTCTAATGAGAAATAAGGCACATATCAAGATCCTTTTCTCAAGAATGATAAAAAATATCCAACCACATCTAGAAATGACTCATCCCAAAATAATCATATTAATAGCATCCACATGAATAACATATATACCTCATACAATTCCATAATAGGTCACATTGAAGAATCTTTCTTACAAGTAGCCTCCATCTCTCCTTCTATTTCTTCATCCCATAGATCTTTGCAACAACAATCCATTAGATCTTAATTATTTTAGGATTTCCTCCAAGGGCTATCCACAAAGGATCCAAGCAGCAATACTCAAATGAATTTTTTTCATATTTCCATATCGCTACTCTAGTATTATCCACATGTGTTTTTTACCATGTAATCATTAATCCCAAATTCATTGAGTCCCTCAAATCCATCAAATCCCACATTCATAAGCATCAAAAATCCTATCAACATCCATGTGCACCTCCAAGCATCCATCCATGAACTAATCACTAATGAAAAATACTACTCCTCCCTCATCTCTTATAAACACATCCAACTATGTCAAAAACTTTCTTCAAAGGATACCCAAATGCTCCCCACAACTAATCATAAAATTGAAGCTAATCCAATCTTTGATAAAAAAAATCTATGATCTAGATATCCCAAATCAAACACCATCATGCATTCCATCATCTATCAAGGTCACTCTAGAGTGTCATAGTCAAAATCCATTATTATCATTCCAGATTATTGAGATCATCCTTGAATACCCTGTCCATATCCAAACTCATACCCCACCATCATAATTGGATCTATATCAAGAGAACAATATAAAGCATGAAGAAACAAGATCTACAATGAATCAAGATTAAGTTACTTAAGTATTCCTTATAGATGATCTTAACCTTCAATCTCATTCAATCATTGATCAATATCCCATCTCTCTAGAGTTCCATGATGATCCCATTATTCCTTTCGATCCCATCCATGATCCAAAAATTGAAGTTGATTCTATCCATATTCAGATAACCTTCACTTCACAAGATGAGACACTTGCATCCCTTAGACATATATAATCAAATAAATGACATGAATCATGTCAAACATGTTGATTAAAAACTATTATAGATCAAATTGACATTTCAAATGATGAAGCAACAACAAGCATGCACAAGGAGAAATCCCTTATAGCTTATCAATTAGGATCATCCATTTTGTTCTAAGAAGGGTTTCTTGTTAACAAGAAAATACCCAACATTGATGGTTCCCAATTGTACAAAGATGGGTTAGCATCTTGTTTCTAAAATTTAAACACATATCCTATTGCAAACATAATTTTTTGAAACATGCAATATTAATAAAAAGGATTAGGCCTACACAAACAAGGAATTTTGGAGCCAATACACTTTTATGAAAATCCAAGATATTAGGCTCTCAATTATTCATAAATCAATAAACCTAATGATGTGAATGGTACCTCAATGATATTGGGGGAAACTTCGTTTGACATAAGCATCAAAATAGGGGCCATGAGTAGTCTTTATAACAAGGTTGTTGTCAACACTCCTTTCATCCACAACATAAATCATCATTTCCAAATCCTTTAACCCACTAATTAGGACAAAAAACACAAAATCATTACAAAGAAAAAGATTCAACTCAAATTTGCAAAACTAATGAATCCAAAAATCAAAAGTCAACACATAAATTCAAAATGGATCATAAATAAATTTGGATAAAGTAAAGCACCAACTTCAAATCCAATAGTCAATCAAAATGTGGAGCCACATGGAAAAAGGCTTCCCACCAATCACAAGTGTCCACCTCCTTTAAAATGGCCTTCAATCCCAATGCACAAGGTGTATAAAATTGTTGGTCCCAAACACACTCACAATTCAACATCCACACTCCATCATCCACCATTGCAAGTTTGGAAAATAAAAATCCTACATTTAAAATGCTAAATAATCTATCTACATATCATGTCCCTTATCAAAATTTGAGATTTCACCTAAAATCCAAAAATCCTAACTCACACATTCACTGTGTCTTGGCATCAATACTTTATCATAAGGACTCTAATGGCAGTCTATCATGATGTGCACATTTAGATAAGGCCAACCTTGCTATCAATGAGGATCACAATAAAATCCATGGGTTATATACAAGTACCACGATCCTTCCAAGGTAACTCCTCTATGTAGTTCTATATTGCCATATCATGATATTAGTGTCTACATCAACACCATTAAGTGGACCAATATAGTTGATGAACATTCAAAAGAATAAAAACAACAAAAAACAATAAATGAATAAATAAATAAATGAAGAGAGATAAACAAATAAATACAAACAATTCATCCAATAGTGAAAATCATTCTTATGATGTTCTGGACAAGTACCGTGATGAAAACCAATTCATGGGTGTCATGTGTAAAATCAATTATAATTCATGTGTATCATTATTATTGGGAGTATATCATCTCACCCGTCCTACTATTTATCATGAAATCACCACCTATCCAATCCATACCATTTCCATCCATCTTCCCTATCCACCTTGATCTTGATAAAAATTAAAGGCATAAACTTTGTAACATGTTTTTGGTAAACTCTTGGTGTGGCCAATTTTTTTGCCACATACCATCTAATTTCATGCCATCACCTACATAGCACTATCCAAACCCTTAGCTTGGATAAAACATGTTATTTCATTTCAAGATAGTCCTTAAAAGTCAAATCCCTTATCCTATCCATAATGGTTGTCTTCCCCATCCTTCACCTATCTGTTTCCATCACACTAGTCCATTCATCCATTCACAATGTCTCATGCCTTGTTAGATATTGGGGGTAGGAGATTACATCTTACTTCAGAAAAAATCTTGATATATATGTTCTAGCTCATTAAGTGATCTATATTTCTTCCATAGCATACCTTGAATAAAATTTCCTATCAACCTAACCTCCATCCCCCAAAATCTAGAAAATCCCACCCATGTCATATTACAATGCAATCTAGCAACATATCCACACCATCTATTTTTATTCCCATCCTCG
The DNA here is from genome assembly GCA_007258455.2 of Sequoia sempervirens. Taxonomy (NCBI): domain Eukaryota; kingdom Viridiplantae; phylum Streptophyta; class Pinopsida; order Cupressales; family Cupressaceae; genus Sequoia; species Sequoia sempervirens. The sequence goes on from VDFB02179952.1 coordinate 7,828, forward strand.
TTATGAACCTTAATCCATTTTTATCCAAACTATCATCATTGGGTCAAATCATTCACAATATTCATGTTTTTCTCATTGTTAACAACATAATCCTTATGTTATTTTTATCATAACAATGCTATAATTATCAACATTAGATGGATCAATCAATTTCATCTTGGAGAGAGACAAAATCCTAAGTGGTTTTTGGAATCCTCCATATTCATCTCCTTGCATTTCTCATCACTATCGTCATTATCATCATCTAATTCATTCCATCCATTTTCTTCTAATCCAAATTTCATTATTATCATTTTCATCATCATATTTACATCAATAAAACAATCAAACAACAACATGTGCTACAATACACATAAACATACACACTAAAAATATCCACTTTTAATGTCAAATCAATAACTCATGATCAACCTTGATAACATGCAATTGCCACATTATTTCCAATTGTCAAAATTTTATATTTCATCCATCATTTTCTTTCACGGGATGCATCCTTCCCCACATCAGGAATTTAATCATCACCCATTTATCCTATTAGCACCTTGGTAAGAGATAATACTATTGTTTGTTAATTGATAGTTTCTTGTTTACTTCTTTGATTTATCTTGTTGAAGTAGTGTAGAAAAATGTATCCCTTTACATTGTCTCACTTGTTTGGGCCATCTTAATTAAATGAACTTATAATGCCTTGTTTTGGTGTTGTAAGGTGTAACCCTTTACACTTTCACACTTATCTAGGGCTCCTTTAGTTAATTGATCTTAATTTTCCTTAATTGGCCCCTTAATTCATTTTCCAAGCCTATTTAATTACATTTTCTGAAGAGGAAACCCAACATTCAATAGACCTAGGACCTAAATTCGAATTATGTTTTTGATAGTATTTTAACATATTCAAATCTATATTTAGATGTCGGCTTGTGATATTTGAATTTTGGGAAATTAAGGATAAATGTCTATAAATACAAGGTTATTTTATCAAATTAACATTAGATTTCAAGAGCACAATTGAGAGAACTTTCACAAGAGCAAAGATTATTGTCAAGAGCATTCAAGGGTAGATTTCTTCATCATTTGTTGTAGAATCAAGATCTAATTGTCACATCAAAGTCTTCTTGCATCATGCATGTTTTTGAAGCTAATATGATGATGTAGGTTTCATGATCCATTTAAGCATTCAAAGAATTATATCAAGTCAAGATTCAAGGTTCAAGATCCACATCCATTGAAACCATTTCATGCAAGCTGCAAATTTACATTCCAATGTTTATTCAAGGGTTTGGTGAGTTGTGACAGTGAGTTGTTCACTCATCATTCCTTTCATGCTATTTTATTTCATTTCAAGGTTTGATTACCAAAACAGGGTTTGACCAAGGCAAACCCCCATTCACCAAAAATAAAAAAAATTTCCCTCTTGATTTCTGTTTGCAGATTTAGGTGGATGAAATCTTGAAGATCTCTTGAAGAGAAAAAATTGAAGTTGTCAAAGTTGCAAAAGTTGTCATAAAAGTTGTCATCTCATGGAAACTCACATAATTTATTTCCAACTTTTTGAACTTGAAAACTGGGAAAATTAAAAGATTCAAATCTATAGTAGAGGCTCTCAAAAGTTGCAGACAAACCCTAACTCAGGACCCATTTGCCCTTGGGTGAATGAGTCTTAGATCAGCTTCAGAAACTGACTTTTGGTGACTAGTAAACATTATTCTTCCCTTCTCTAATCTGTGATCTGATTTTTTGTTCTACTTAGTTTGAGTTTCATCTATCTATTCCAAGTTATAGATTGCATTTTGGTGTTGATTTACTATTTTTAGTTTTTCTCCCCAAAGTGTTGTTTGACCAGGACCCTTGTCCTTGCACAAAAAGGAAATCTAAAAATTCCTCCATATAATTGATTCTCCTAAGGGTAGTTATTCAATTCTTTGTGGGGATCTCATTTCCTAATGAAATTAGAGAAGTAAGACCCCTTTTCCCTCTTTGGATCCACTTTTCCATTTTGGGAAACCCTAGGAGCCCCCTATTTTTCTATGTTTCATTTTGATGAATCTGAGTATTTGAACATTCTAAATTCTGGTTTGGAGTGTATTTAAGCCCTAGATCTAGGATTTGAATTAATTCATTTCCTTTAGGGTTTCTAAATTTGGCATAAAGTTGCATTGCATTTTAGGTGTAAACTTGCATTTTGCATTCATTTTAAATCTAAAAATTCAATAAAAAATGCATAATGTTAGACTAATTTTGCATAGTACTTGCATATTAGTGTATGTTCAATCATTCACATTCAAAAATTGAGTCAAAATTGCATCTCAAAAAGTGTTATATAGTTCATCATTTGTCATTAACTTCACTTGCATTTAGACATCAAAGTCTGGAAAATTCTGTCACAAAAGTTACAGTATGAGACCTAGAACAGAGAATACATATAATCACTCAAAAATTGCATTCTTCATTAAAAAAAAAAAACTTAAAAATGAGACCTTTAGGGCCTCTTAAAACCATCTTTTCTTAGCTTTTTTGTGATTTTTTGCACTTCCTAGATCCCCTGGTAACCCACTGTTTTAGTCTGGTAAGTTTCAAAAAAAAATGTTTTATGCATCTAGGTCTATTCATCCATTTAGTGTAGCCATTTTAAATCATTCAAAAAACTTATTTTAGCATTAAAGATCATCAGATTTGTAGGACATTTGTTTACATTTTTGAAGCATTGCATAAGCTGGATAACTTACTTTTCATGTTAGCATGTTTCCTTTTAAGAGATGTGGTTTTGACATGGTTAAGAATGGATTGTATAAGTACAACATCAACTCTTATGAGTAAAAGTTAGAGCCAAGAAATGAGGTCAATAAGAAACATGTTATCCATCCTTACACTATCTTTCCTAGTTATGAGAACATCTTAGAGCAAGAGAACCAAACCATTGAGACATTCCTTAATATCACCTTGCCTATCCCTCACTCAAACCCTACAATCTCTCCCATTTGTGAGGATGTTTTGATACAAGAAGATACAAGCATAGATAATCATGAAAAGCATAATTGTTCTTCTCTCGATACCTCTCTTATTGGTGATGAAGGTATCTTGGTGAAAGAAGATACAATCATTGAGAATCATGAAAGTCTTGCTTGTCCCTCTCCTTCTCCCACTTGGGAAGATATTATGACACAAGAAGATGAGATCATTGACACATTTCTTAACATTACTTTACCTAGTCTCCATTCATCTCCCATCATCTCTCCTACTTGTGAGAACACTTTAGTGAAAGAGGGTGCAATTGTGGACAATCATGACAATCACATTTGTTCTTCTACCAAAATCCCTCCTATTTGTGAAGAAGATATTTTGGTGTTAAAAGATCCAATGATTGAGAGCTATGATAATCCTATCTTTTTCTCTTCTCCTACCTCTCCTACTTGGGAAGACATTATAGGACATGGGGATGTAATTTTAGATAACCATGACAATCAAATTTGTTCTTCTCCTAATATATCTAGCTGTGAAGAAGATAGTTTGGTGTTATAAGATACACTCATTGACAGTCATGAGAATCTTATTTCTCCCTTTCCTAATGCTCCTACCATTTGGAAATATATATTTGAATGAAAGTATCCAATCATTGGTAAGCAAGAAAATCATAGTTATTCTTCTCTTGATGCTTCCCTTACTTGTGATGAATTTATCTTACAAAACCCAACCATGGAATGTGATCAACATTTTGTTTTCTCCTCTCCTAAAATCTCTCCTACTAGGGAAGATATCATGGTGCAAGAAAATGATAGAATTGGTACATGTATTTCAAGTAATAGTAATGTGGCTTCCTTAGATGAAGTGACATTAGACTCCTCTTCACTAAGAGATCATGAAAATAAGGACAAGTCTTTTGAGGTTATGCACATTAGATATCCCTTGAAGCAATCTCCTGAGCCACTTCTTATCCTCTATCCTCCCTCATGTCAACCACAAGTTCAAAAAAAACCTATGCTTACACTAAGACTACCTCAACACAATGTTTAGCAGCAACCAAGTTATAATATCATTGCTCACACATATAATACACAAAACAATAGGCAACCACAAACCACTCCCACTTCATTACCATTTCCTCAACCTATTTTTCCTAGTGCTCCTTGTTTGCCTCTACATAGTGGAAATGAGTATGATCTTGTTGAACAACTTAAAAACACTCCTGCTAAGATATCCTTATGGGATCTTATTCAAGCCTCACCTAGTTATCATAGTATGATTCAAAATTAATTGCAACAAGATGTGGTTTCCCAATGATGTGGCATCCCTAATTCAAGGAATGAATGCGGTTAATCTAGACATTTTTTTCACCAAAGTGAGTTACCCTCCTTGGAAGTTCAAAAACAATATGAAGCTTTCATAATCATAGCCATTATTAATAGGAAAGGAATAGAAAGAAACCTTGTTGACAATGGATCAACCCTTAACGTATCTAGTGTAAACCTTTTGGATAAGATTAGCGTAGACAAAAGACAAATACAATCAGACTCTTTATCTATTTGTGGATTTGATAGTGTAGGGAAACAAACGCTTGGTGTGATCACATTATCTATTATAGTTGGAAAGGTCACATTACAAACTCCTATCCATGTCATGCCTCAAGAACTTTCATATAACCTTCTTTTAGGTAGACCATGAATTCGCGAAATGCAAGCAATACCTTCAACTCTTCATCTTATAATGAAGTATGTATACAACAACAAATTATATAATTAAAGTTGATCCTGAGCCTTATAGTGTTTTACAACTTGAGAAATACAAGGAAAATCCTTTGAAAACATTGACACCAACTACACAAGCGGAACCCATGCAAGAGAAAGAAAAAGAAATCATATTGAAAATATCACAAAGTTAATGGAAGATGATTGGGGATCGTTAGATTTCACACCTAAATTTGAAGGGCAACCAAATATCATAACAAAAAAGTCTGAAATGGGAAAAGAACCAACGCTAATGTTAACAAAAAATTTAGAAAAGCCATTGAAAGCATCCTCTTCAACCAATTTAGAAGAAGAGACAACATGCACAATAAAATTTGATAAAGTTGATTATGAAAAACCACCGAATCCAAGAGAATTAATGGAGAAACTTTATGGAAGAGGTTACAAACTTTTAAAACAACTTGGTTATAGTGGAAAATGATGTGGTGCTAGAGAACAAGGTATATGTGCCCCTATAGATCCTAACATGCAAGAAAAAAATAATGGTCTTGGTTATTGTCCTTCGAAAGAAACAAAAGCATCAAAAAATCCTTCACTCAATACAAACACTATCACCAAAGATTCTTCTAAGACAACTTTAACTTTGGTGGATCCTGAATTGATAGATACAACATGTGGGAATATCTCATTAGATATGCATGATGTTGATACTTTGTCTACTCATTATAATCAATAACATTAGTTTTTGCTCCTTGTCATGTGGTAGTTGGAGTATCATAATATATCCAATACCATGCATGAGGGTATAAAATTGGCTTTATGCAATCATATCTTCCTTTCACAAGGAGCAGCATACCATCATCCATTTTTGGCTCACCTTCTGTCCTTGGGGGGCAAGGGGTTAGGTAGCCTTGTCCTAGTATGGAACTTGTCGTTGTCTCTTTTGGCTAGTTGATTGTCTCCCATGTATATATGAGAGCAAGCTTGGGATGCAGACAACATGCCTTAAGTTGGCTCGTGTGTGACATACTTTCTCTCTATGTTATCTTTAGCATTGCATTTTGGGGGAAACCCCTTATTCATGATGTAGATTCATTTGGAAACATATGACTTGGCATAGGGATTTCTGAATAAGCTCTCATGTCTTCTTTATTGTTTAGCATTGATTATTTGCTACTTTAAAGTAAATTTCTCACAGTAATGGTGTTAGCAATTTCTTTAAAGTGGGGGCATACATTGACATTATCATTTTGAAAATTTTGACTATATCTTATGTTGTCTTATCCTATTTTCATTTTTTTCATAAGTGTTTAGCATGATACAACTTGCTAACCTTGTGAAGCTCAAAGTTTTTGTTTTATTTTTGTCGCGCCCTATTAGAGTTATTAGAGGGATAGCTTTGGTATGGTTAGTACAGTGAGAGCATGTAGACCTGGCATGGATTTCTCACTAAGCCACTTTTTGGGGGGATCACTTAGTGGAAAACCTTAGGTACCATTAGCTTGGAGTGAGCGTGTGTTGTTGTTTGCATAGTGGACATCGTGTTCCTCTTGTGAACATTTTTGGAAAAACAGCCGAGACATGTTCCACATCGCATTGGACAGTTAAGGCTTGATCTACCCTTTTCCTTTGGACAAATAGTTGAGACATTTTCCACATCATGTTGGACAGTCGAGGCTCGATCTGTCTTTTTTTGTTTTCACTTTTATTTTATGCCTTTGATGTTGTATGATTAAGTAATCTTGTTGTTTTTGCATACATATGTTTTGAATGTCTACTTTAGCGTGAGTTTGCACTTGTGCTCATCCTCTAAGTGGGGGCTAAATGTAGTGTAGAAAAATGTATCCCTTTACATTTTCTCACTTGTTTGGGCCATCTTAATTAAAATGAACTTAATAATGCCTTGTTTTGGTGTTGTAAAGTGTACCCCTTTACACTTTCACACTTATTTAGGGCTCCTTTAATTAATTGAGCTTAATTTGCCTTAATTAGACTATTAATTCATTTTCCAAGCCTATTTAATTGCATTTTCCAAAGAGGAAACCTGACATTCATTAATGCCTTAACATAAAAATTCTCATTGAGAAATGTGTCCTATGGTTAGGGACTTAGGACCCATTCGCCCATGGGCGAATGAGTCCTCCCTTAGACCTAGGACCTAAATTTGAATTATGTTTTTGGTGGTATTTTAGCATATCCAAATCTATATTCAGATGTCGACTTGTGATATTTGAATTTTGAGAAATTAAGGATAAATGTCTATAAATAAAAAAGATTATTTTATCAAATTAACATTAGATTTCAAGAGCACAATTGAGAGAAATTTCACAAGAGAAAATATTATTGTCAAGACCATTCAAGGGAAGATTTCTTCATCATTTGTTGTAGCAATCAAGATCCAATTGTCACATCAAAGTCTTCTTGCATCATGCACGTTTTTGGAGCTAATATGATGATGTAGGTTTCATGATCCATTCAAGCATTTAAAGCATTATATCAAGTCAAGATTCAAGGTTCAAGATCCACATCCATTGAAGCCATTTCATGCAAGCTGCAGATTTATATTCCAAGGTTTATTCAAGGGTTTGGTGAGTTGTGAAAATGAGTTGTTCATTCATCATTACTTTCATGCTATTTTATTTCATTTCAAGGTTTGATTACCAAAACGGGGTTTGACCAAGGAAAACCCCCATTCACCAAAAACAAAACATTTTTCCATCTTGATTTGTGTTTGTAGGTTTAGGTGGAAGAAATCTTGAAGATCTCTTGAAGATAAAAAAATGAAGAAGTTGTTAAAGTTGCAAAAGTTATCATAAAATTTGTCATCTCATGGAAACTCACTTACATAATTTATTTCTAGCTTTCTGGACCTGAAACCTAGGCAATTTAGAAGATTTGGATCTGTAGCAGAGGCTCCTCAAAAGTTGGAAACAAACCCTAACTCAAGACCCATTCACCCCTAGGTGAATAAGTCCCAGATCAGATTCATAAATTGACTTTTGGTGACTGGTAAACATCATTCTACCCTTCTCTAATCAGTGATCTGATTTCTATTTTTGCTTATTTTGAGTTCCATCTAGCTATCCCAAGTTATAGATTGCATTTTGGTGTTGATTTACTATTTTTAGTTTTCTCCTCAAAGTGATGTTTGACCAAGACCCCCGTCCTTGCACAAAAAGGAAATCTGAAGATTCCTCCATAGAATTGATTCTCCTAAGGGTAGTTAGTCAATTATTTATTGGGATCTCATTTCCTAATGAAATTAGAGAAGTAGGACCCCTTTTCCCTCTTTGGATCCACTTTTCCATTTTGGGAAACCCTTGGAGCCCCCTATTTTTCTATGTTTCAGTTGATCTTTTGATTTATCTTTCTAATATTTTTATTTAAGTATTTTGACCTATAATATGCCTACTCATGGTCACCACAATCATTATATATCATAGTATTCTTTGATTGGTATACATAGGGGCATGACCTATTTTTATTTGTGCCATATTTGTTGGATGTTCTATAGGACTCAACAAGGCCAATAATCTTGAGATGTGATGGGAAATCCTCTCCATGTCTAAAGGTTGTCTCACCACATACCCACCAATATCATCAAATTCCTTGAGAGTGTTGAGTCTCCCTATTTTTTTTTGTTTTCTTGAGTGTTAGTTCATGTATTAGATACATTGCACCTTTGTCTTCTATACCCTGGTGCGTAACATTCATTGTTATATCAAAATAAGATTTCTCTTTGCATGCTAGCATAATATAACATTCCTAATAAACATTTCTCCATGCATAATTATCCATTATCTTCATTTCATTAATTCACCTTTCTTACATTCATCTCTTTGTATTATTTCATCATTTTTCATCTAATCATTCATCTTTCAAGAGCTCACTCATGCCACTTTTTTCTTGACTCGCCTCTGGATGGGACATCATCATCTCATCATTAATTTTTTTAAAAAATTTCTACATAATTGGGGCATATCATTATTTTCTTCATATATAATCCATTTCCTTTTATTATTTCTTCCATATGAATGGGGCATACAATCACTTTCTTCAAATCATATCATCATTTTTTTAATATCATATCATCACTTTCTTCATATGTCATCCATTTCTTCATAACTACTTTTCTTTTCTTTGAAGCAATGTTACGTCAAAAAAATTCTCAAAGATGAGCATCATGTAGATAGCTAAATAATGTTGCCTTCATCTTAATCATTCGTTCATCACCAAATCATTCACCTCATCACCTAATTCATCCATTCATTTATTAGGACCTCTAATGCCATGCATGACCTAGGACCTTATCACCCATTCATCACCTCAAGCCTTATAGTCTATTCATGACCTAGGACGCCTAACGCCTAACTATTTAATTAAATAAGCCTAATTATTTGATTAAATTAGACTACCGCTATTCATTAATTTTGAAAATTATTTATTTATACATACATTATCCATTACTAAATTTAATATTAATTTCTATCTCATGTGCACCAATAATTCAATTAAATAATTATAAAACTACCAAATTCCACTTCACTTAGTTGACTATCAAGTCTAATTAGTTCACTCAAACTTATTCCAAGTTCCTGTAATTCCCAAAATCTATTCTGGGGCAAAAACACAACTAACAATTTTTTTTTGAATAAAGCTAATGATGACACAAACACTCTCTAAACGTTTTACCACGTATTACTAAGTTCACACTTATTTCTTTGTGCAAGCCCAAGGTCAGACATTGATATCAACATTACTTCTAACCCAAGTATCAATGTTAATAAATAAATCTATGGCTAACCATATATTTATGCTAATAATTATCATGGGAATTAAGATTCCAATATCCAATTTGTAACTCATAATGGCTCAATCATTAACCATAGCATCGCTTGACATTGTACTAGTACTACTCCTAATATTTCCACCATCATTATTATCGAATTTTCTGGACACCCTCAAGTTTACCAAAAAGATGATTATTGATGCTAACATTCTGCTAAACCCAAGGAGTAAGATAAATTATCATAGTTTTATTTATTTATTTAAATGTCATCTATTTTCTTGAGTTCCCTTATCCACTTATATTTTATATATATATATATATATATATATATATATATATAATAACTAACTTTATATATATATACTTACTCTAAGTATAAAAATAATAATTTAAAATAACAATAGTGACTAACTTTTACAATTAATAATTTATTTCATATATGTAAATATTTAGTTTAAAAGATCTCTTAAAGTAAGGGAGAGAATATTCTTTTTATTTATTTGAGAGGATATGAATAAATGCCAAATCAAATACTTAAACTTTACTTTTTTACAAACTCTTATTTTAATGTAATATGTTTTTATTTTATCTAAAGTGTGGGGTATATTCTCTATCTCTTTATTAAGGATATCTTAAAGTTTGAGAGCCACGTGGATAATCCTAAATGCTATGGTTTTAGAAATTTTTAGAATGTTAAGCAATACATTATTATTATTTATTTAAATGATACTATGCTTACTTTTTTTTTTTAAGCCACGTAACCCACTTCTTAACTTTGGCATATCATTCTTTTAAGATTTACTCAAATGTTTTATTTTCAAACAATAAAATGAAAGACTATACATGCTAATTATTCTTAAGAATGCATATTAATAATTTTGTCTTTATCTAAGGGAAACGCTTTATAGTAGCATATTCGATTTGATAGCCCTATTTCCCTTCTTCCACACAGTGAAATATGCACGCATATTGAACACAAAACCGTGTCCAAGATTTGGGCGACATGGCAATGAATATGGGAAAGCGATTAAGCATATGTTTATTTTTAGTGTAAAGCACAACCGAGGAAAGGTAAGTCTAAACAAGTTTAATTTATTTTGGTGTTCATTTCAAACGATGAGCGCCACTTCAATGTATAAATCATAAGGATATTATTGGATATCTTTCTCCCATTCTACCCTAATCGGCCACATTATGAAAACCTTAGTATAGGAGTATTTCCGCTTGCAAAAGATATAAGGAAAGTCGAAGTTAAAAGTTGCAACCCTAAGATGTGTTCTCTTGATTTATCTCTCACACTCTCTTACTGTGCAGAGGCGGCGACAACCAAGCCAACTTAGTGAAGGTCGAAGGGGGAGATGCAACGATAGGTAGTATCCTAGCTTACGCGTAAGATTGGAGGCTGGATCACTTTTTTCGTTGCTTTGTTGTGAAGGGGGGAAGATGATGCAGAATGTAAGTTGATATGTGTATAGGTCTATATATATATTTTTCTAAATGAAGCTTTTAAAATTTTTGTACATATTTATTTATTTATTTTCCTTTGGTTAAGGTAATCCTTTTACAATACTAAATTTGGCGAAATCTAAAACTGCAAAGTCCTAAATCAGAAATAGTAAATGAAATGATGCATTGACTATGCTAAGCTTAAGGATGAATGTATTAGCAAGGTTTCAGCATGAGGATGGCCCCTATCCCCACTGAATGTCTCACATCATACAAGGTATATACTAGGTTCGATATACTGAATCAAACTAATAGTCTTAAAATCTTGAAAACTCCTTAGGAGCTACTGTTTTATAACCTCTTTCATTTTGTTTTTGTCACCGATATTGGATTATTTTATGTGCTATGCTATCACAGACAGACTCATAGATTCATCTAACTCAGCAAAAATCAATGACTTTCCTTTTTATAAAGAAAATACCGCTTCAACTAATAATAACGTCTATTGTTTTAGAACCTTCACAGAGAGTCAACATACGAGGGGCATGGAGTATAACATTTATGTGCATAGAAGACTACTATTCCCTTCCTATTTGTATATCGTGATTGAAGTATGATGGGGTTTAATCTTTCTAATATTGTCTTTATCCTGTTGCACTATATTGGATGTTTAGTGGGAGGTAATAAAATCATCACAGTCAGAAAGAAACAAAAAAAAACAAACGAAACATAATGATGTTTATGTATGGTTTGAACATAATAATATTATTATTATTATTTCTTAAACTAAAAAAAAATGAACAGAATGATGTTTATATTTATTTATTTTCAATAGATTCAGAATGAATAAATACTTGCAATATAACTCGCATTTTACTTCAAAGGTAGAATAACAAATTTATATTATGGTCATGTTCATAATGAATGAGTACTTGATGTAAAACACACATTTTTCTCTAAAGCCAAAAGTCATATATATGAAACTTTTCAATAGAATAGCGTATTTCTCCTCTAACCATAAAATGTAAGTATTTCTTTTCTTTTCTACTTTCAAAATAGAATAAAAGTTGCTTTCTCAAAAAATCACATATACATTAATGAATAAATACTTGCAATATAACTCGTCATTTTACTTCAAAGGTAGAATAACAAATTTATATTATGGTCATGTTCATAATGAATGAGTACTTGATGTAAAACACACATTTTTCTCTAAAGCCAAAAGTCATATATATGAAACTTTTCAGTAGAATAGCTTTTTTCTCCTCTAACCATAAAATGTAAGTATTTCTTTTCTTTTCTACTTTCAAAATAGAATAAAAGTTGTTTTCTCAAAATCACATATACATTCAATGAATAAATACTTGCAATATAACTCGATTTTACTTCAAAGGTAGAATAACAAATTTATATTATGGTCATGTTCATAATGAATGAGTACTTGATGTAAAACACACATTTTTCTAAAGCCAAAAGTCATATATATGAAACTTTTCAATAGAATAGCATATTTCTCCTCTAACCATAAAATGTAAGTATTTCTTTCTTTCTACTTTCAAAAATAGAATAAAAGTTGCTTTCTCAAAATCACATATACATTCAATGAATAAATACTTGCAATATAACTTTTTACTTCAAAGGTAGAATAACAAATTTATATTATGGTCATGTTCATAATGAATGAGTACTTGATGTAAAACACACATTTTTCTAAAGCCAAAAGTCATATATATGAAACTTTTCAATAGAATAGCGATTTCTCCTCTAACCATAAAATGTAAGTATTTCTTTTTTTCTTACTTTCAAAATAGAATAAAAGTTGCTTTTCTCAAAATCACATATAGATTCAGAATGAATAAATACTTGCAATATAACTCGCATTTTACTTCAAAGGTAGAATAACAAATTTATATTATGGTCATGTTCATAATGAATGAGTACTTGATGTAAAACACACATTTTTCTCTAAAGCCAAAAGTCATATATATGAAACTTTTCAACAGAATAGCGTATTTCTCCTCTAACCATAAAATGTAAGTATTTCTTTTCTTTTCTACTTTCAAAATAGAATTAAAGTTGCTTTCTCAAAAATCACATATACATTTCTTTCTTTCATACAGCAAGGAAAGTTTTCTCTTCTCACACGTACAAAATATTCATTTGCAGTATACATAACCAGATTGTCTTCAACATACAAGACATGAGATTCTCTTTCTTTTCTTTCTTATTAAACCCATATCAAACCCAATACTCCACCAAGGTGGTTTACATATAGACACTTAACAACAACCTTCCAATTCTATGGCATTCAACTTCAAAAGGGTAGATTTACTTTGACATAATAACACCATATTTATCCACAAGAAACATAGCTATTCCAATAACTCTTTAGCTTCTTCAAATCTGCAAAAATACACACAAACTTTTCTCTAGAGGCCAATGGGGAGCTCACCTCCCAACCTTTGGTTGGAAAAACCAACCACCCCCGAGCTAGGAGGCACCTTGGGAACCAGGTACATTCATGCAAGCCAAATACCTTTAACACACAAAATACACATACATTATACACACCCACCCAAGGGAATTTTCACATAACAAAGAGTTCATTATGAACCCAATACAGGGAATGGAGGGTGGGATACACACTCCATTTTGGGGACTCAAAAATAAACACCATGGGTAACCATCACAAGTTTCAACCCTTCATTACCAACCCTTCCTTCACATTTCTTTATCCACCCAAACCACCCTTCACATTTCACAAAACACATGGGTACTCATACCTCTTTTCTAACCTCTCCCTTCTAAGGAGGAATGACATGTCCCCATGGAGGTTCCTACTCCATCCATCCCCAACTTGAGATGCTCTTCCCAAATTTGGGTGAGCCTATCCCATTACAACCCTTTTTCCCAACAACATACACAAAACCAAAAATTTAAAGGAAGCATTTCAAAACACACAAATACATGTACATAACTTACAAAATTAAAACACAAGAAGAAAAAGTGTGTGTTGAGCCTACCTTAATCCAAGATGAGGAAGGATGTGAAGGGAATGAGCCCAAATCCTCTCCCTCCAAGCTTGCTTTCCAATCTCTCAAACCAAATCCAAAAGCCCCCCAAAAAAATACAACCTCCAAAAACAAGAATGCCAAAAGAGAACCCCCAAAACCCTTGTTCTTAGTTTTTCTTATAGAATTCAAGTTTGAATTTCTTTTGAATGGGGAAGTGACACTTGTCACTCACCCATTCACCCTCCCAAGCACATTCACCCATGTGTGCTCTCACATGTGTGAGAACTTGGGGGACTTCCAAGACAACATAGAGAAGTGGGAGTGGAAAGAGACTAGTCCCCATCCCACTTCTCAAAACTTTATTTCTCAAAATTTTATTTTCGTCAAACCTCTTTAAGGCCTCAAAAAAGGTGCTCAATCATGAAACTAACTCAAAATTTTAAGCTGAAAAGGTACCTAACCCATAGATACTTGACTTAGGGACCTTAAATCAATAAAAACACTTTAAAAACTTAACTTTTCAACCCCCAAAAAGTGCCCTAAAGATCAAATCCGAGTTTGTCCACTTGGGTGGACAACTCACCACTTAAATGGATTGACATGGAAATTAAAACCAATTTACAAACATTCACAAATAACATCACAAAAAAAAAATACATTACATAATGGAACTATAGTCCCTCCATATGGACTACAACTCGACTTCACTGGTAAATTCACTCAGGGTTCCCAAAGGTTACTTCCAATTTCCATTGGCCATGGAAAGTGTACCTGCACACTTGATGCACATGTTAATCCATCCAATAAATCATGTATCAAAACAATCAAATCACCACTTCATATACACAAGTTTCCATCCAAATAAATCATAAAATTGAATCACTATTTCATATACACAAGTTTCCACCCAAATAAATCATATATCAAAACAATTGAAGCAAAATTTCATATACACAAGTTTCACAATTTCACATAGCATATATATCTCATATCATAACTGGAAAAATCACTAATCACCTATCATATCTAGTTCTTTTTACCTTAATTTTCAATTTCATCAAATTATAACATGGTTTATTCACAACACATATTTCATTTGTTCATCATTTCAAAATTCAAATTGAGCAACCACAGTAACTAGCATAATTTAGGTCAACCATAATAGTCATCTAACTAAGCATGTAGCATCATAATCAAATCATCATAAGAACTCAAATGTCTAAATACCATAGTCAAATCATCATAAGAACTCAAATGTCTAAGTATCATGTCATCAAGAGTATCTCTAAACATAATCGATAACCACAACTCAAAATAGTCTAAATACTAGGTGTATCATAGGGGTAGGCCTCACAGTTCCACTCTTCAATCAAATCCACTTCACTCATTCATGCAATTAGTAAACTATTTCATGCAAATAGTCAACTCCCCCTATTTCTCTCATGCACTTAGTTAACTCCACCATGTAGATAGTTAACTCATTAATCAAATATGTTATCTCCCCAATAAGTTTGATTTCAACAATAATAATTATTTTAATTAAAAATTGAAATAATCCTCAACTCTTCCATGCTTACCATATCTTCTCATCAATTTTCCAAATTATGGATCAAATATAAGACTCCAAATTGAATCCTAGCCATTCATTTGATTCTCTTGCAAATATATAATTCAAACCTATTTCTCATCATTCATAAGCATTCAATTTCATATCCAAACTCTATTAGTTTGATTTCTAGAGAATACTATGGTTATTCTAGTGAATTGACCACCCACATCCCAAAACGAGAAAGGTTTTACAATATGCTTGATTTTAGTTTTGCATGTGAAAGTTTTGAGTGTTTCATTGGTTTAATTTTAATGCTATTTAATTTATTTATTTTGTATGCATACATACCATTTGCACCAAATTGTAAGAGATATCATATACATTGATGCAATTATAATGATATTAAGAGTGATTTTTGGGATATGTGGTGGATGGTCTTCAACCAACCTCCTTGTAACGATAATGAGGCACCCCTATTTTTATTATGAACTTGTAATTCATGAAAAATTTAATTATTTTGGTACTAAGGAGTTTTAGGATAGAGGAAAAAATTACCAATCAATCATCTACTAATACCATTAGCCTAAAAATGTATTCATCATTTAACAATTCCATTAGTCATCAAGGAGACTATGGATGTGTAGACCGTCCATGTCATTTCTAATCTCATGGACAATCTTATAGAGCATGACATGTTAAACATCTTAGTCTTGATGGGTCCATAATTTTGATTGTTTACTATTCTATTTTCCTTTTTCATAGATATTTCCAAAAGATATTGCTATCTATGCTTAAGAACTTATATTAATATTTGATTAAAAGAAATAAATTAGATGTATGATATTTTGGTAAATCTTCATGTGTTGTCATGATGCAGGAGAATCTAGTGGTGTGAGGGCAATCCTACATCACCCAAAAAAAAAAAAAGATTTTAATTTTTTGTTGGTTGTTTCTTAGATGTTTTTGCATTTTTGGATACCCCTTTAACTATTAAAATATTCAAAGCCAAATTTGAGACCTTTAGAGGCCCCAGATGGGCCCAAAAATTTGCGAAAATCTCAAAGTATTGGCCATAGGCCCTACTTTGTGCCACATCGTCTTTTCGAGAGCTTTCCGAAAAGGTATTATCATTGAAAATATGACGATCGGATTAAAAGTTATGGCTTTCGGAAGTTGGTGCATTTTTAGAAATGTGCTAATTTTTGAATGTGAGTTCAAATGTGAATTTCAAATTGTAATTTGGGCGCCAAACTACCAAAACTCAAATTTGAATGTTGTTTTGGCTCCAAATTGGAAAGGAGCTCTATTTATGGGCGAGATTTTTGATTTTTGGTAGCTTTTTGGGGAAAAGAGTTTGCATGCTGTGAAAGGGGTCTTTTGTAATTTTTTGTAATTTATGTAATTTGTATGTATTGCAGAGCTAGAGGATTTGTGATCCTCTACATGTAACAAGTTCCATTCTAAACAATAATAAAAGTTCTTTGATTGTTGGCATCATTTTCGGTGTCTCGGGTTTGCTCCCTTGTCAAGTGGTATCAGAGCAGGTTTTCTTGAGCGTGTGGACAGATCGCTGATCGTGAGGTAGTTTGCACCAGGACCATAGTTTTGGGTTTGAGATATTCAAGATGTCTCCAAGAGTGATTCCTGGTAGGCGTCGTGGTGCCAAAGGTGGCAGA
>VDFB02179953.1:0-17789 GCA_007258455.2 Sequoia sempervirens
ACCATAAACTGCGATAACTACATGAGGACCTAGCCAATTTGGCTTGAACTTTCCTTTCTTCTCTTTGTCTTGTTGATTGCGTGGATTCTCTTTCAGAACGAGATCACCCACCTGAAAGGTACGTGGTTTTACTTTATGGTTGTAGCTACGAGACATCATCTGTTGATAAGCTTTCAAATGATCAGCAGCCCTTTGTCTCTTCTCATCTAGAAGTTCCAGTTCTTGGAGTCGAGAAACTCTGTATTCATCATCTTTCGTTAAACCTTTCAATGATACTTTGAGTGAGGGAATCTCAACTTCTAAGGGCAATATTGCTTCTGCTCCATAAACAAGAGCAAATGGTGTTGCTCCTGTTGGCGTGCGGATACTAGTTCTGTAGGCCCATAGAGCAGGATTGAGTTGAACGTGCCAATCATTTCCTGATGTATTCATAGTCTTTTTCAAGATTTTCAATATGGTTTTATTTGAGGCTTCTGCTTGGCCATTCCCTTGTGGATAGTATGGTGTTGAATATCTGTGCTGTATGTGGAATCTTTCACAAAGTTCCTCAACATCCTAATTTTTGAATGGTCGTCCATTATCTGTAATAATGGAGTTAGGAATGCCATACCGACAAATGATATAGTTGAGTATGAAGGAGGATATTTGTTTGCTGGTAACTTTAGTAAGAGGGACTGCCTCAATCCACTTGGTGAAATACTCTGTTGCTGTGATGATGAATTTACGCCCGTTTGATGAAGAAGGGTGAATCTTGCCCACTAGATCTAAACCCCATTGAGAAAATGGCCAGGTTGGTGTAAACAGTTGGAGTTCTTGTGTAGGGGCATGAATGAGATTCCCATGGATCTGACATTTGGAACATGTTTTCACAAAAGTGAATGATTCCCTCTCCATTGTAGGCCAATAGTAACCCATTCTAATTAGTTTTTTAGATAAGGTCAGTCCACTCGAATGAGTACCATAGATGCCACCATGAACTTCTTGTAAAGCTTTGTCAGATTCCTCACGTTCAAGACATCAGAGTAAAGTACCATCAAGACCACGGCAATAAAGGGTGTCAGCAATGAGGGTATAGCGAGCGGATTGGCTGATAAAGTTGTGTTTTTGGTTACAGGATAAATCGGGTGGTAAGATGTCGTCTTTGAGATAAGTATAAATTTTTCCGTACCAAGGTGAATCGGATCTTACCAAATGACAAATGATTTGGCTTTTGGGTGTATCATAAGCAGGTGTAAATGATTGTTCCACCCAAAATTCATAACAATGTTGAGTTTCTGGGAGTTGTAACAATGATGCGATCGTAGCCATAGCATCAGCTGCTTTATTATCAAGCCTTGGAATTTGTGTAAATTTGATGTCCACAAAGTATTTCTTGAAGTCATCCACCATATTTTTTATAAGGTAGCAATTTTTCATCTTTAGTTTGGTAGTCATTATTGATCTGAAAAATGACCAATTGTGAGTCACCATATACCTGTAACTCTGTTATTCTCCATTCTAGTGCTATCTTGAGTCCAGTGATTAATGCCTCATATTCAGCTATGTTGTTGGTGCATGGGAACATTAGCCGATATGAACGAGGAATGGTATGTCCTTGAGGGGTGACAAAAATTATGCCTGCTCCTGAACCATGTTGAGTGAAAGAGCCATCAAAATATAAGGCCCACGTTTGTTTAGATTCTGCAGTGAAGACATCTGCATCTGGAAATTCAATGTGCAAGGGATGATCTGCTTGTAGTGGTGCCTCTGCTAATTGATCAGCTATAATTTGTCCTTTGATGGCCTTGCGGTCAACATAGTGTATGTCAAACTCACTTAGAATCATTACCCATTTTGCTAACCTTCCTATCAATGAGGTCTTGCTCAACAAATACTTGAGTGGATCAATCTTTGAAACCAAATTAACTGTATGGGTCAGCATGTAATGCCGAAACTTTTGTGAAGCAAAGACTATTGCCAGACAAGCCTTGTCAATAGAAGTGTAGTTGAGCTCATGACTTATTACTGTTCTACTGATGTAGTAGATTGCACGTTCCTTCCTCGTAGAGTCTTCTTGTGCTAGCAGTGCCCCCAGAGATGTCTCCGTTGTGGCAATGTACAAGATGAGTGGTCTGTCTGGATCTGGTGATATGAGAACCGGTGGAGTCATTAGATATTCTTTGATTTTCTGAAAAGCCAATTCACATTTGTCATCCCACTTAAAAGGAACATTTTTATGCAGTAGATGTGTGAATGGTAAACTCTTGTCATCCAATTGTGCGATGAACCTCCGTATAGATTGAAGTCGTCCTTGTAGTGATCTTAGCTGACTGATGTTCTTTGGTGGGGGCATTTCCATGATTGCTTGAACTTTTGCTGGATCTACTTCAATTCCTTTTTCTAAAACAATGTACCCCAAGAGTTTTCCAGACTTGACCCCAAAAACACATTTCTTCGGGTTAAGACGAACTTTGAATTTTTCTAATCTTGCAAATATTTTGGACAATACTTCAAGATGTCCTCTCTACGATTGTATGATTTTGCGATTATATCATCATAATCTTCGCGAAGACATGCATCATCATGAAAATTGTAGTCATGGCTCTTTGGTGGAGCCCGACATTCTTTGAGCCGAAGGAGGCATGGCCGATTGAAACATATTTTAATGTGTGTGAGAAAATTGGATCAAATTGTAATTAAAATCAACACATGTTAATAAAACATTAAATCGAAAAGCTGAAAGAAAGAAAACAAAATGTGCAAACCGTAACAACAACCTTTCGAAATCGTTTTATCCTCCTCTATCTTCACCGTTTTGTTGCTTTGAAATGGCTCTCAGATCAGCAGATAGAGCTCAACAAAATGACAGCATGAAGAACGAGATTTAGAATGCATAATATGCAACATCTATGCTAACATGAAAATGGGAATGTGATGCTGAAAATGATATGAGTGCATAAAGCTGATTGCATGAATGTGAGTATGCATATGTAAGTGCAGGCATATGAACGTGGGTCATTAACCAAGGCTTGGATTTGCACGTGCTTTTATAGAGTTTTCGAACGAGTTTGATTGGCTGAATCGATCGACGGTCCGGATTAAGCTTGTTTCGAATGGACGGCGAGAGATTTTCGAAAGTGGACAAAAGAATGGAAGGTTTCCTTTCTCTTTATTGAGTTCGAAGGGAAAATTCCATTTTGAAGGATAAGATACGAATTTAGAAGGGCGAGTTAGCATGAGTTAGAATTTTGGGAAGGTGAGTTAATAATGAATTAAATAAATTAAATTTATTTAATTAGGAGTGAAAATGGAAATGGAAACCCACATAATTAAATAATTCATATTTAATTATGTTTAAAAATTAAATTAGAGTGAGGTGGAAAATATTAAATAACATATTTAATATTTTAAAATTCGAAAATGGGATGGAGAATATTCCATTATTTAAATATTCAAAATATTTAAACTTTAGAATAAAATGATAATTAAATATAAATAAATTATACAAATTTATTTAATTTAATTAAGCGGAGGGTATAAATGTTAGTAATTAAATAAAATTATTTATTTAATTTAAGGTAGAAGAAATAGAAAAATGAACGATATAAATAAATAATTAAATTTATTTATATGTAGATGATATTAGAGGAATTAATTAAATAAATCATATTTAATTAATTAACAAGTTAATCATGACCATTTTAAACATATACACCAGTGATGGTAGGGAGAGAGTAATGCTCAAACAACTAGTGGAATCACAAATTTTCGCAGGATGCTAACGTGTTGTGTTGATGTCCACACAATGTGCTCCTATCCAGGAAAAGCAGGACCCAAAAAAGGTAGAGCACAAAAATCCTCATAGAATTACAAGAAATATGACATCAAAGTACTAACATCTTGAATTTAGAACAATTCATACTTAGCACCAAAGTGAGCACAAGATATAATGTGAATTTGCAAGGGTATGCAATTTTCAACATTACAAGAATCATCCATAATGTCATTAATTGTATGCATATCATCCATTGTAATAGTATATTATGCCTCAATATTGTTTATATGAGTGGGAAATGGATTAATATAAATTTCCAAGAACTTGTTTAGAAGTACAACTAAAGGATTCCCACCATCATTGGCTACTTTAAAATGGATCATGTTGTTATCAATAAGATATTTTACTTTATATTTAACCCCATGCATGTTATGTAGATTGTGCTCAAGATCACTCTTTGGAAGTGGCCTTTTAGGATTCAATGATTTGACAGAGGAAGAGTAATCAAATTAGTGCTCAATAGACTATGCAACACGTCATACAAGGATTCTTACAATTTTGTAGATTTTCTAGGAGAAATTTGTTTAAAAGAAGGAAAAGTATAATAGTGATAGTTTGGTTAACATTTTCCTTTGAATCATTACCCTTTGAAAAATTACTTGTCTTTTGAAATTTTGAAGGGCAAGAGCATTGAGATAATGAAGCATATTTGAATACATTTCTAGCTAGTAGTTTGGATACAACTAGTTTCACATGTGCACAATGATCCATAATTAATGAAAAATTATTGAGGTACATACTATCAACAATTGGCTTAAACAATTCCTTGATAAAGATATTTTTCATTTCAAGATCATGTAAGGGATTATGTTATTTAAAACACAAGAACTAAAATATTTTGACATAATTATTGATACATTCAATTGATCCTTGGGCACAAATAGATTAGAAATAGTGACTCTAAGGTTGGTATTTACGTTAAATTGGTTCAAGAATATCTCAATCAAATCATCAAATGTATGAATCAATGAGGTAATAAGAACCATTTAATAGCATAATCGTTTAAGGTCCTTAGAAATAACTTAGCCAACAATCTATCCACGTAAAAAAAAATCTACACAATCACAATGAAGGATCTCAAGTGTTTACTTGGGTCACCTTTGCCATCACACATTGAAAAATGAGGTACCACAAAATCCATAGGTAGAGGACATGTCACAATCTCAAATGTCAACATTGTGCCTAGCATCTTTAAATTTGTCATTATTTTGTCCATCAAGCATTGTATCCACTATTTTCTTGACTTGATCTATCTTTTGCATTAGTGCATCTAAGGTAGAGGAAGGAATGGTGAGAAGGGAAGGTTGGAGGCCATTGGGATGAATGCAGTTATGAGCTATGGAATAGGAGCCAATATAATTGGTACAATGAATGGAGAAAGTAATGGGTTCAGAAATAAGCATGGAGGAAGAAATGTAATGAGGTGCATGAATTGGAATATATATAGTAATGGAATGAGAAATGGTTATGGTAGAGAATGAAATGATAGAAGTGGGAATATTACAAGTAAGAGGAGTGATGTATATAGTAGGTTGGGTATTAGTGGATGAACTTGGAGTACACATGTACTACATCATGTGGGACGCAAGGATGAAGGGGTGTATTTAGGGGGTAGGTTATCTAGAGGAGTAAAGGTAAAGAGGAAGGATGAACAAAATGTAATGGTACAATAGTGGGGAGGTAGGGGTAACACTATGGGATGGAATAACAATGGAAGTAGATATAACCAAAGAGGGAGTGGGGAAGGGAGGGGAGGGCAGGGGTGTTGGGGGGCAGATGCACTAAACAAGAAGGTAGTAGCATCAATGGCTTGTTGATAAACATGTAATTAAGCATATCCACTTTTTGTATAGGATTCTTAGCGTTAATTGTAGTAAATTCTTGTGCAAAACCTTGTTGATCCACATGGGCATCATGATCATAATCATCCAAATGACTCTCAACATGGACATTTAAAAATACTTCATTACCATTGGAATGGGAAAGCATAGTAAGTTTAGGATGAACACTCCTCGGAGATATTAGAATCCCAAGTAGCTTGTGCCATAAACAAAGCAATAAAAAAAAAAAAAAATAAGGTAATAAATCACTCACATTTAAAAATTAGAAAAGAAAGTAACATATTAATTTTGAAAATGAAATGCAATTAGGAATCCAAGGGTGCATAGGGTGGCCAAAAGCAACGTCGTACAAGAATGCACAAACCCTAAAAGGAAAGATATAACAATGGAGAACCAATAAATAGGATTAGAAGCCCTAATAAGATGTGAAATGTGATATATTAATCCAAAACTCAGATCTAAAAAACCCTAAAGACAGCCAATATAACCATAAGGTCACACCCTAGGGATCATAAGAGTAGATGGATTCACCAAAAATGTTAAAAGAACTAATTCTCTTTTTTATATAGATCTAGGTGAATCAATGAATATACAATTCACTAATTAACCTAGATTCAATTAATTTGGAAGAGCTGGAAATTGATAATTGAAATGTTATTTTCAATAATTAAATCCAAACAATGGGTGTACTTACCTCTTGATTCAATAACAAAATGTGGAGGATGAAGATGTGCAAAATCAATTCACCACAATAGAAAATTCACACCCTCAATTTCCTTATCATAACTCAAAATTATTCACAAGTCAATACCAAGTGGCTTAGGATCAATTCCAAGCAAAACACATTCATCCTTTGGTGCACAAATCTAAACTAGAAAAATAACAAAAACCTCTACCACCAATTTTGTTGTAATCCCCACTATTTGGAGATGTATGGACTAATTGTATTTAAGAATACCTTAGGGATGTTGGATTGTAGGAGTCATGTTCTCTTAAGTCAACCCCCTTGATACATCAACTTTATGATCTTGAGGAATGATTGAAGACAAGCACAAGCATGTAATAGTTGTTGAGTTTGATGCAAATGTATTCATTTTATTGCTCCAAATCAAAGCATCCCTAAGAATGAATGCTCATTGTAATTCAAACATTCCACATTATTCTTCAATGTGTTTAATTGCACAAATGAATATCTTTAATACCAAAAGAGAACAAATAGTCACACAAAGCATGTACCAAATTGGCTCCCAATAGCTAGTAGAAAAGAGTGGTAGTCCGATGGTTTGAATATTTTTTAAAAATTTGGAATCAATCCCAAATAACTCAAAGGTCAAACCCTAACACCACAGGATAGACCCAAAATAGGGATGCACAGGGCTTAAGGTGGGGGCACAATTAGTGCTATAAATGACTAAGGAAAAGTGCAAATGAGATGCAAACAGATGTAAAATAGACTAAAATAAAAAACAAGGAGTTAAACTTCAAACAAGAGTGTGCCACTGATTACTACGTAATTGTATTAAGTCGTTCCATCGAGGTGGGCCGAAAACTAATGGTAATGATAACTCTTAAAGCGTGCATTTTTCCTACACCTACTGTCTAAATTAATATTCCCTATCAAGAAATGACAAATAATTTGGAAATTTAATATAACAAATTAAGTTCCACTACATTTGCTGGACTATTATTAGTTATTCAAAAGTCCGTATGAATTATCTTTTCAGCACAGAACTGTATGATTGCCGGCATAATTCTACAGAAACCTGGAAGAAAAATTGACAGTCCTACGGTCATCTTCTTAACCAATTCTTACAAAATCGTCCACGATAGTTTGGAGATGTAAGAATGCATCCTACCAGCATGCAGACAATGATTAAAATTCAAAGCCATGCTGTTTAACAAAACAAGTAGACCTAACAGGTTTGTTTTGAATTGAAAAGTCAAGCGACGCCATGCATCCGTTACAATCAGCAGTATCAGAGGTTAGTATTGGCATTTTTATAAGGACACAGTCCATGGGCAAATACAAAGCAGTGAGCATGATAATAATCAGTCACCGCACACCTTTTAAGCTGATGATTGATTTTGCTTACACCCATAGAAGGAAAGAGGGCAGAATAAGCTATATCCCTGTATGGCTCTACCAAAGTACTCTTAAGAGGTTGACTGATTGTGAATAAAACATTTTTTTTAACATTTTACTCTTTTCTCTTTTTCAACATTTTTACTCCTGCAGTAAAACATTTCTCGTACCAATAGCAGTAAAAGTTTATAGGGCGATCACTAGACAATCAGACAATTTTCTCAAGACTTACTTAACACAGTATGGAGCACAGCCAATTCTTGTTACAATGGTGAAACTACCAATTCTTTAAAATATGGGATTTCTGCTGATGATAATTGTATGAGTTTCATAACGCTTAAGTAAATGTTCTATCATCATAAGGTTTAATACTCTAAATGAATTAGCAAATGGCATTTTAAGTTAAAGCGACCAGATTGAGTATGTGAAAAAGACAACTCTCAAGTCTTTCTGCTCTTCATATCAATGGGAAAAACAGATATATAAGTTTAGCAACAAAAAATTGAAATATAGAAGTCCACTAAAGTCTGAAACAAATAAAGAATTGACCAAAATATGCAAGTGGATATATTTGTATTTTCAAAATATAACAATTTTAGGTACAATAGTACAAGTCCCAGAAATATCACATCCAGGAAATTGCTAAGGTATAAATTTGGAAAAGTCTATTTATTTCCACAGCCAACCAATACCAGTTTCTACAAAGCCTGGTTGCAGACCAATTTTTTGGAGAACCTCTAGAGCTTCGGTGGAATCTTCTCCTATTAGATTAATTTTTGGGCTGGAATTGCCACTTTTCAAGCATACCAGCAGCTAAATACCAAAATAAGTAACATGTTTGTGGTATCTAAATTTCTAATACCTACTGTCATGTAGCCAATGCTTCATATCCCACAAGGGTAGACCCCCGAGAAGTACAAAATAGCTTTGTCAAGAATCATCTGTTCCTCTGCATAACTTGCATCCAAAACCTTTCCAAAAAATTCCTTCGTACTTGATAGGGGCACTGCTACTAAGAAAAATTGTATTTGCCCCCAGTAAAAATCATCAATGCCAATATGTTATACAGCAGTGAGCTGGGGACCTGCTTCTCCTTTTTTGATCTAAACCTCAAGCTCACAATAGAGTCTTTATTGCAATGTTACATAGCTAAATGCTTCATTTTTACATGCCATACAAATGATGGTAGAAATAACAAATAACTATACTCCTTGAAAAATAGTTACTGCCTCTAAAACAGCAATTTGACGACGCAGCCATCTTTTCTTCATGGTAATAACGAAAAGATCTTCCAAAAATGTAAGTACTACATACTGATAAATATTATTTCTTCAAATTGGTACGGGAAAGAATTCGTTTTCCATACGGGCAGCTCCGCAAAGTTGGTAAGTGTGGCCGAATTGCTTCAACCAATGCAGCATGAACTGCCACCTGGTTCTGTACAACAAAAGATGAAAGCAACATCTTGAATTATAATCTGACCATCTATACTAGTGATAACATCAAGAGTGCTTCACTAGGTAATTTTTCTCCCTTTTATTGGTTTGTAGAGGACAATAAGAAAGAGGGAAAATGAACGTCAAGGGAGAGCACACCTTTGAAGCTCCCAAAGCTGACTGGACAACATAATTTCCATAAGCATCCTGTAAAAGTTCCCCAAGTTGGGAACTATTCAACAGCTCCTGAATAATAGCTGCACGGTGCTCTTCTTTCCCTTCCTTCAGACACTTCTCCACAACATTACTGCTGAACTTTTGCATTGAAAGCAATGCATAGTGACCTTTAAGTTGAGCAATGACCTTTGCAGTTGCCCATGGGATTCCAAATTCCAAAATATACTGGACAACATAATTCCTGTAAAACCCAAATGAAAACTTCTAAGTATGGTTGTCATATTCATTAAAACACTCTCAATTTATGAGCACCTTTATTCCTTAAAATCATATGCATTATGCCAGTTTCTAGTTCAAATAGCAACAAAAAAAGTTATATGGGGATCCTTAAGAAGAAGTATTTTTGTTGGATGAATGAAAATACAGCAATAATAAAATGTACTAAGTATATCTAGTGTTTACATCTGATACTCGTTATTGTGTTTATATAATTGAAAGCTTTTTGCTTGATGAAAGTTTTATTCAACAACTGAATCAATCTCAAAAAGGAAAACGTTCCATGAAACGCTATCTGGAAAATGTGGCAACCAGCCATAATCATTCTATTCATGAAAGCAAATCATGTATGCTGAATACTTCCATATTAGATATTTTGAGACCAACAGGTCAAAACCCTGATTTTATCTTTGACCGGGATTAAGCTTTGTCAATAACAAGCTGGGTAGGGGAAGACCATTGAAGATTGCAATGCGTCACCTGGCATCATCAAAATATTTTCAATTTTCACATTTTCAGTTCTGATATCCATTTGACTTTATAATTGAATTCAAGGTATATACCGTCATATTGTTTTTATCTTTATACAATAACAGAAGAGTCTTGCATCAATAGGTGATTAATTGTAATGATCAGAAACAAAATGAACTCAGTATTACAATCCTAATCTGCTATATCTTGTTGTTTTGAGCAACAGATCAAGGAAATCCTCAATTCTTGCTCCAAAACACTCATTCACCTTGGCCAGTTCCATTTCCAGGTGGACCAGGGGAATAATATTGCACCATATGCTTGGTTGCTACCTTTATGGTAAATAGAAAGCTTTGGTCTTAGCCCATGGCAGGCTAAGAACCTAAGGTATGATTAATTCTAATGATCCGCAAGTTTATAAACTTATTTTATAAATGAATGCAAGGCTGAACTGATACAATTTTGAAGACTTGAGCAACAATTTCAGGGCATAATGACTTTTTTCCAACTTTTAAAATAATTGTTATCTGTGGGCCGTTCCAATACCGACTGCAATAAGAAAAAACTATTGCAGTGAATTAAATTTTGTAACTTCATGTACATTAGCATAAGCATTCGGAACATCCAATCTTAATCTACTGCAGCTTCCTGTTACCTACCCGTTAGATGAAGACTGAAATGTGAGCTGAAATTTATTTGGATCTGACCATGTCCCCGTTTGGATAGGCTGTAATATTATCATATTTCAATTTGATATGATTTATTCATTACTTGAAAAAAAAAGACAATCTTTTAGAGGATAAATTATTGGAATCATCCAACTTCTCATGCATAGCTCCATATTTGAGCTTCAGGCCCAAGGTATAGAGCTTCTGCTAGTTCTTTTCTCTGACCTTATATATCTAACTTATTATTACTACATATTGCAAGCACCTGTACTAGTTGTTTCATGTACCCATACCAGGTGCTCCATTCATAGTTTAAAAATAGCCGAGTACTCACTAGTTGAATTCAAAAATTGAAAAAAATGTGAACTTACTCATGGCCCAATCTGCACGAATCTGAGCCACACTCACCGTGAGTATTCATTGAATCATCAAATCAGTGACTTGGACCCGCCAACATGGCACAGAGAAAAAAATGCAGCCAAACATTGAAAAAGTGGAAAAAACTCTTTTTTTCCTTTAAAAACCCTACCCAACCTGCATTTCATCTCTTCTTTGAACAATTTAAGGCAATTGTGAATGCAATTTTCTAAGTTCCATTTATTGCTTTCTTTTCCTTCTTTTAATTTCCCAAAGCTTTTTCCAGATTTCTTTTACATTTCTAAATTCTTCCCTTACATGTTTCACATGCATTCAAATCAATAAAGGAAATATGCACTTAAAATTTTGTTTTATTTATTTTCAAACCACAATTCTGCAAAAAGAAAAGAAAAATCCAATACTAGAGTTTGCAGAAATTAAATTTGTGTTTCAAGTTTTTTCAATGCCAGGTCTTGCACTTTGCATCCAATGTCATCGAGAACTAGAAGTCAATGCATTAGCATGTCAAACCAAGACCAACGGGGGATCATTCATTTGCAATTGTTGTGGATTGAATATGAGTAAGGCATCAATAGCCTTAAATTCCACCTTGCATGAATTGCTATCCACAAAGTGAAATTGTGTCTGAGCATTGAGCTAGAGTTTATACAGGAGATGACTGCAGCCTTCACATTGACAAACCCAAAAATAATGGAGAGGATGAGGACATTTGCAGCAACGATGAATCCCAACATGACACAAGAATCAGAGTTAGATAACACAGATTGTGGGCTCCAATAGTGGTCCAAGAATTTGCAGCATATCCACTTTCATTGAGCTCAAACAAAGTCTAGTTATAGGATTTTCTATTCTATGAAACACCCCAAGATTCTAGATTTCACTTGAAGATATAGATTGGAACAAGGACAAGCATGACGAAGAAAACACTTTTGGTACCATAACAACCTTCTTTTCAACATGACAAGAAGCCCATATTGGGAGAATTTGATTGTGGCCTTGACCATTGCGAGGAAATGGTACAAGGTGCCTACTGCACATGACATAAGGGGGTTGTTGCTCCAAGAAGCAATGGGCAATTGCAGGAACAATTGTGGAAGAGCAAATGAAACATCGGCACAAGAATTGATGCACCATATTATTAAATGGCCAGAAAAATAGAAGGGATCACACACTCAACTTTCTAGTGGCTTCAAATGGGGAGATGGTGCTTTTGAAGTCCATCGACACCTCAAATAAAGTCAAGGATGCAGAAAAAATGATTCTAATATTAGAGGAGGTTTTGTTAGAGGCCAGTATAGAAAATGTGATCCAAGTCACGATAGATAATGCAACAACACATGTGGTGGCAGGGAAACTACTTGAGGAGAGGCACCCAGAACTTTTTTGGACTCCTTGTGTTGGCTATTGCTTTGATCTTCAATTGAAGGACATAGGAAAACTTGATTAGATGAAATCTCTGGTGGAAGACACCAGGAATATTAACAAATACATCTACAATCACCCTTGTACTTTGCTTGATGAGAGATTAAACAAGGGGAAAGAACTTGTGCAAAAGGGTGCCACATTATATGCAACTAAGTTAGCTTGATGAGAGATTACAGAAGAGGAAAGGGCTTGTGCAAGACGGTGCCACATAGTATGCAACTAAGTTCCTCACACTCGGATACTTAGCTTGATGAGAGATTAAATAGGGGGGTTTGCAACTAACTTCCTTGCATTGCAAAGCATTTATAGTATGCTAACACCTTCAAAGCAAATGTTTGTGAGCCATCCATGGTTGTGTTCTTCTTGTTCAAGGAAGACAGATGGAGAGTTGTGAAGAATGTTAATGAGATCATCAATAGTAGACTTTGGTTAGGGTTTTGGACTTGGTGGATGGGGAGCAAAACCCAATGGGATACATTTACAAGGCCATGGATAGGGGCAAGGAGGCCATCCAAAACTATTATATGGGAGATAGTGGAAAATTTAAACCCATTTGGAACATTATTGATTGGAGGTGAGGTAATCAACTCCACCAACACATTCATGCAACAGAGTACTACCTCAACCCCAATTTTTTCTTTATAGACGACTTGATTGAAGTTGATGGGGAGGTGATGGAGAGTTTCTCAACATGCATTGATATAATCTCACCTAATATCAAGGTCAAGGACCTAATTATGGATGAATTGCAAAAGTAAAAATATATCGATGAGAGGCTCTTCGCTTCACCACTAGCTATCTAAGGGAGACCTGCCCAAAGCACCATTGAAAAAAAGTCTCAATCTTCACTTCAAAATTTCAAATCTTTGATGTGTACAATTATTGCTTACACTTTGTGAAAATCTTCTTTAGAACTGTTTGGTGGGAAGATTGGTGTAGAAAAACCTCAAATCTTCAAAAGTCAACCATTTAAATTTTGCCAAATCTTGTAGTACTTCTAGATGTGACTACAACTAAAGCTTTTTTTATACATTTACATGAAGAAGCGCAACAAATTAACAAAAACCTGCCTCAATGACCTTGTATGCAGTACAACCTTTTGCCTCCACTCAAAAAAGGTGGTGGGCTCAACTAGTCATGAACCGCTTGACTTGGATGACATTGATGCATATAGCAATTGGACTAGGCAAGATGACAACCCATTTTTTTAATTAGTTAATGAGGCAATCTATTGGGGCCTATCCTATAATTGAAAAAAATTGAAACAACCATCAAAATTGAAAAGATTACATAAATCAACTTCCATGAAATCCCAAAGACAAAAATTAGGACTTAAACAATCCAATACAAACTAAATAACCAGTGGGACTTCCAGAACTAAACCCAGAGGATCCAACAAAACAAGAAATGCATAATCAGGCCTACACAGAAAGCAACCTTCTCCCCTTTTGGTTAAGAGGGGTCTCCATTGTCCATTGTGAACCATCATCAACCAAAGCACGGGCTTTGGCATTAAGTCACTTCTCTTTTCCTCCCACAACACTTAATGGAGAATCTAGTTGAGTTTAGTCTTCCTACTCATCAATTGAGAAATGGTTAAAATTTTATTGGAAATGAACAAATCTTTCTTACTCTCATCTACAACCACATCCTAAAAGTGTTTGATAATTTACCCCTCTGCAACATCATACTCCCTTAGTAAAGCCTGATCATCATTCAAAAAAAGTTGCTCTGAAGACTGATTGAGATCCCACAAGGACAGCTAGCCTGCTCGATGTTGCAAGCAAGAGAAGAATCAGCAAAGAAGCAACCATCATTCTACAAAATAAAATCAGCAGCAAGAAAGCCAAACTTCTTGAAACATTGTTGAAAGTGAAAGCAAGGAGAACTAGAGTGCCATTGAGAGTTAAAATTCCAAAATTTTGGGCCACCCATTTGATTACATTTAAAGCATATGAAGGGTAGACCTTCAGAGTTAATAAACTGAAGCCAATATCCATGCTCAAAAATGACTCTCATGAAGTAAGATAAAGGTTTGAAAATATAACAAAAAAGCACACCCTCACAAAACTACCATTAAATTTGACTTTCTCCAAGTCAAATTTAAAAAAACCTCCAATGGTTCTAGCCAATAGTTTAACCATTTCTAAGTTTCTCAACCCTCGACGAAACCTGAAAAAGTGAATTGATAAAGGCACATTAACAATTTCATTCTCCAGATCAAAAAACAGTTTCCATGGACACATAAAAGTCACGTCTACCAAAAGTCCAAGGTCATTTGAACTAACAAAATCATGATCTATGCATGACTGAAATTGTACCCAAAAAAGAACCC
Source organism: Sequoia sempervirens (assembly GCA_007258455.2). Taxonomy (NCBI): domain Eukaryota; kingdom Viridiplantae; phylum Streptophyta; class Pinopsida; order Cupressales; family Cupressaceae; genus Sequoia; species Sequoia sempervirens. Next base: position 14,905 of record VDFB02179953.1, read on the forward strand.
TTGGACAATAAAGCCAACAAAGGGCATGCAACATTATTCCACATTGACTCTACCCAATTGTGTATTTCAGAAAGTGAAAGTCTCATTCTCAAGAATTTACAGACCAAAGAGCAACATTCCTACTCCAAGTCAATATAAGTTGAAACCAAAGATGCAATTAACTGCAGATTATCAAGGATCCTGATTTTTTACCTCTTAAAATTGTTAATGATATTGCAGCTTCAGGCTCGTCCTTCCAGCCACAAGTGAAGACATAAATAAATGTAGCCTATTGGCTATTTATTTATATGTGACAATTAATGAGAATGGGCGCATCTCTTGGCAACAATATAATTCTTATCTTGGGCCGACTTTCATTGTAAATTAGATTTATTATTTGTAATTATATTTATTTGTATCTTGGCCGACCTTGTACATGAAGAGGTGCGACCTCTCTCACACTTGTATATATACAAGGTCACCTTCCTCCATTATTCATTTTCATTATTCAAGTTCGAATTATTTCAAGGGCAGTGCGAATTACATTAAGAGCAGATTGCGAATTGTTTCAAGGACAGAGTTAGATATTGGAAGGTGCAGATTATCATCTGCCATTGCATCTGTGCAGGTGCTGAAGGTTGGCCTTGAGATTGGCCTCATTGTAAAGAGAATTGTTGCATTATTTATATATAAGAGAGATCTTTGTTGCTGGGTTTTTCTCCCTCAAGAGGAGGGTTTTCCCAGGGTATCTGCTGTGTTATTGTGTCTGATTTGAATTAATTTTCTGTGCATTAATCTGATCATTAAACTAATATGGTATCAGAGCGGGTCACTATCTATCTGACTTGCAATCACCAGTCTAGGAGTCGTCTAAACAAGGAAAGATCTTTGTTCCAGGGGAATTAGGATGCAGTGTCAATGGATATTGCCTTGGGGCCACAGGACGCCTCTAGAGAAAATAATATCGACAACATCAGATGTTAGTCGGATCATAGTGTGCTGATTCTGGAGTGAACCATCCAATGAATAGTTTCTTGCGGAAATTGCAGAATATTCATTGAAGTCATTTTTTATTAAAGTTTGTCACACCAGCGGAGGATCCTTATATATGTCGGGTTTGCATTTGTTTACTGCTGGAACTCTCTGGCTCTAGTGAGGGAGAATATCGTTGACATTTCATATTGCCTAGATGTCATCGGGTCATCTTCGGGTTATAGCCATCATGGTCATCTTCAAGTTATAGCCATCATGAGTGTAAATAATACATAGCGATTATATCTGGAATCTTAATTCCGGTCTATGCCCAAATTTGAATCATATCATCGCTCCATGTTGATTATCGATGAAATTCTTCAATGCAGAGCCTTTCGCATTTTATATTGCCACTTCATCCCTCTTCGCATCACCACTGTTTGTTGGCATCACAAGAATTTTAAATTACGGCCAGGGATGGAGATCGCGTTGGATGGTGTTCAGTTATATTACATTCACAAACCGCAAAAGAGTGCCATCAATCGACGGACTGAGAAGGGCATCAGAGTGTTTAGTGATAAAGCGTTGAGACTTATGAAGAAGCCCAAGTTTTGGCATTTAAAAGTCAATCGAAACTCTTGATTGCGTGTCCCTGAATTAGTCATCCCCTGAATATACGTGGGCTTGTGTCGTCTATGCCGCACCAGCATCTCGAGAGCTCTATCGACAACACATTTCTGAGCTTCATTACATCACACAAATTTGGGAAGGGATTCAGAGTTCATTCACGCTGAAGATCGGATCCTTGTATCGAACGGGGCTCTCTGTGCACCTGTGTTCTATATCGGGAAGATCTCTCTATGAAGTCAACTTGTTACCAGCAGCGACAGAGCAACCTCATAAATTTTTGGTTATCGCCTGGGCACGTAAGGTGTTGCTCTTCATCGCGGGCTTATAAAGCGAACTGTATATCGAAGAATCCGCCAACTCTCAGGAATTTTTTTTTTTATCTAGCGGAATTCTTGTCGCTGAATGATGACGGGTCTATATACTCCTGCTTCTCCTGTTGGATTTGTCTCCATCGGTGTTATTTTGTCTTTTGTGCGTGCTTTGGGCGTGACTGCTTTGTGCTTAAGACTCTTCTCATTGACGTCTTTACTATATTCATCGTGTTGATTCTGAGAGGTGTGACTCTCTTCTATTGCCACGTATCCTTAAGGAAAGAAATGATATTGCCATGTCATGAGATGCCTGGGTGGTTGCTTCATGTCGGTGAGTGAAGAACATACTGTCTGGCAAATTCGGGCTCATTGGCAGAGTTCTGTGATAGCGTTATCTTGGAAGTCTATGTACGTCTTTGTAGTCATGATGGACATCAATGGTCTTTACGACCTTGCAGTCAAGAACTCAACTATGTCAGATTGTGCTGCTAATGGTTGATGTTTGCAAAATGGCTGAAACCAAATAGAGATAAGTATTTGTTTCTTTTGTTGTTCATATTTTTTTTATGTGAAACTCAGTCTACTGAGTTGTGCAGATTTGACGCTGGTTATATGTGTTTCACTGGGATAAGTTAATTGAATCTTATTTTGTGTTGGTTGGTCATCGAGTTTATGCAGTTTAGATGATGATCTGACACAATGTTCCAGTCCCGTGAAGATTTCAACTCCAAAGCTGTATGATCAGTTGCAATCGAAGTCGAGTCTGCATTGAGAGCAGCAGTGATCGACGCCACTGTAAAGGGCGGAGAGAGCAGATATTGTGATCGTTGATATCGATCCCTCAGTTTTTGCGTACAGAATTCTGACTTCTTTAAGATAAGTACTGCATGGTTAATGTTCATGAATTGATGTATAGTTATTAATTCATGCTATAACATTGAGAGAGTAAATCATGCATGCTTCTAGCAGTGGTAGTTCTCTTCGAAATAGTCG
>VDFB02179954.1:0-27387 GCA_007258455.2 Sequoia sempervirens
ATATGTTATAAAGTCTTGACATTTTTAAAAATGCTATGTTAACAGATCGGATATCCGATATGTCTAACACAAAATTCATTGCCTAGGGAATAGGCTCGGGTTTGCTTTGGTTTTTGGTTAGGAGATACCAATCCTAAAAAGTCAACACAAAAAGCGTGTTTAACAACTTACTTTGTTTTTCCGGACTTCGCCCATGTGGCTGACGACTTTATTTTTAGCCAAAATTGATAAAATGAAAAGGGTTTGTAGAGGAGATTCTCGGCTTTTTGCCAATATAAATTATGTTTTATTTTGAATTTAATAGATTATTATTATTTATTTTCTACTATAATTATGACAAAAGTCCTGATTGATAGGGTGATTGTAAAACATTTATAACTTTCAAACGGTATTATATTTTTTGAATCCAAAACATGTGTCACATTCTGCGTATACTTTTGCATACTATAGGATTAAAATAGAATTTCATGTTTTGACCAAGTTAAAGGTGTAATTGAGACATCACGAGTTTTATATTTTTAAAAAGTTGTAATAAAAAATTCATAATTAATTATTTACATGGAAAAAATTACGAAAAAATATGCGTCACATCCGGACATGAGTCCTCTACTTACATATAAAATCTCATAAAAAAATATTATCATTTTATTATGGTTAGGGTGGTCAGACAAACACCTACTTCTAAATTTTTTCCTAAAATTTAAGTAATATTGCATTGAAAATTTTTAAATTTTCACCAAATAGATTTTTGTTTAAAAAAAAAATAAACCTAGTAGTTTAGAAACTACATTCAATTTCCCACAGAATCTATTCTTACATGTTTTTGAAATAATATAGATAACTTATTCAAATTTTTACATCAAGTTGCCTAACTCTAATTGTTCTGAATTTTCATTGCCACTTAAGGGCTTGTTTGGCATACCATGATCCTGCACATACCCCAATATCAAAGCTCATCAGGATACTTTGGTTTTGAATAATCGAGAAGCACTTGCTAATACTTCTCCTAAGCATGACACACAAATCAGTCAATTAGCCAAAAGCTTTGACAAGAAACTACAGTTCAAGGAAAGTGGAGTTGGGGAATATTCCCTTTGTCTTGCTAATCTACCTACATCTCCTCGATCACATGGAAAACCTTCTATTGCACAACAACATGTATCAGTAGCATCAACATCAGCACAAATACAAACAACCAATTACTAAGTTCAATGGACAGTTTATCAAAGAAAAATTCCCCATGGGCGATCCTGAGGATACAACAATTCTGGATTGGCTCTATAAGGATGAAAATGAAGCAGTTCTAAATGTCACCTTACCAACAGATCAATATGGAAAAGGATATTCCATCATGCAAAAGATGGGATATGACAATGGTCCTCTTGGAAAAAGAAAAGAAGGCGTAGTTGAGCCTATCCATCTTCCAGGGCTTGCTGCATATGATAAAACTAGAATAGGCTATGATGCTACCTCATTTAAACAATCACAAGGTAATGTTTTTACACTGCAAGAAGGTTCCGATAAGAAAGAGACATGTTTGGCATCAATCCTGAATTTCATAGAAAATAATTCTGATACTGATTCTGCTGAATATGAATGGGATACCATCCACAATGATGAATTTTGGAGGGACAAAGAGGTTGATTTCATACACAAGTATACGCCCACTTTAATCAAAGGAGAAGGTTCAGGATCCCAACCACAAGAATCTGAACCACAACGCAACTATGAGTCTAGTGATACTGAGTCAGATTTTAACGAACAAGACTATTAGGAGAATAGTACCATCATTGACCTACCCCATACCTCGGATCCTACCGATAACTCTGTCTTGACCCTAACCATCACCGATTTCACACGACCAAATGACTTGTTACCTTTAATCCACCCTGATCTCATTGACTGGGATCTAAACGAACCTATTGATATACCTATTTTTCCCAATGACGAGGCTATCATAAACTTCCTTTCTGCCGGTGATGTAAATAATTGTTCCACTGGCGATTTTCGGTATGAAGTCTTTAATCAGGAGAGTGTCAAGTCTCCTAGCTGCAAAAATGAAAATAAAGAACAACGATCTAGTGGTGAAAACCATAATCTGGCAGTGCTAGATCAAACAAAAGATAAAATAAAGAGCGTATCAGATGGTGAAAACCTTTTTAAGGCACCAGCTGATGGGACTCTTGACACTCTCCCGGAGCACTCTCATGAGCAATCACCCATCTTGATCGAGCCTACAAAGGAAATCAATATTGCAACTACAGATAATCCAAGGATTTTACAGCTAGCTGAATCACTGACAGATAAAGAAATCCCAGAGTTCATGAACTTTCTCAAAGAAAATCAAGTTAATTTTGCTTGGTCATATGCAGACATGCCAGGCCTTGATCTTGATCTCATTATGCATCATTTGTCTATCAAACCAGGAGTTAAACCAGTAAAACAAAAACTCAGAAAGATGAATCCTCATGTAGCACTAGTGGTTAAGGAAGAACTCAAGAAGCTCCTCGATGCAGGCTTTATAAGATCAATTGCTTATGCAGAATGGATCTCCAATATTGTACCAATAGCCAAGCTAGATAAATGCGTCAGAGTATGCACTGATTTCAGAGATCTCAACAAAGCTTTCCCAAAGGATGACTTTCCACTTCCAAGCATTGATACTATAGTTGATCTGACAGCTGACCATGCCATGTATTCTTTAATGGATGGTTTCTCTGGTTACAACCAAATCAAGATTGCACCAGAAGACCAAGAGAAAATAGCCTTCACTTGTCCATGGGGAACATACTGTTGGAATGTCATGCCTTTCGGCTTAAAGAATGCTGGAGCTACTTATCAAAGAGCTATGACTATGATTTTTCATGACATGATGCACACATTCATAGAAGATTACGTAGATGAAATATTGGAAAAATCATACACCAGAGAAGGACACTTGGAGATACTGTCTAAAATATTTACCAGATTGGAAAAATTCAAAGTTCACCTAAATCCTAAGAAATGTGTTTTTGGGGTCACATTCGGGAAGCTGTTAGGATATATTGTTTCAGAAAAGGGAATTGAAGTAGATCCTGCTAAAGTTCAGGCAATCATGAAGATGCCTCCTCCAAAGAACATTAGTCAATTGAGATCATTACAAGGGCGACTTCATTCCATCAGAAGATTCATTGCACAATTGGCCAATAAAAGTCTACCGTTCACACATCTCCTACATAAGAATGTTCCTTTTAGATGGGATGACAAATGTGAAATGGAATTTCAACAAATCAAGCAGTACCTGATGAACCCACCAGTTCTAGTACCACCAAATCCATACAAACCATTGATCCTATATATTGCTGCAACCGAGACATCCTTGGGGGAATTATTAGCACAAGAAGACCATGAAGGGAAAGAACGTGCAATCTATTACATTAGCAGAACACTGACCAGTCATGAACTTCACTACACTTTTATTGAGAAGGATTGTTTAGCAGTAGTCTTTGCTTCACAGAAATTTTGACATTACATGTTAACTCATACAATCAATCTTGTTTCAAAAATTGATCCACTCAAGTATCTACTAAGTAAAGCATCGCTAACAGGAAGGTTAGCAAAATGGGTCATAATTTTGAGTGAGTTTGACATCCACTATGTTGATCGCAAGGCAATCAAAGGACAATTCATTGCTGATCAATTAGCAGATGCTCCTCTACAAACAGAGCACCCCTTACACATTGAATTTCCAGATGCTAATGTTTTCACGGCAGAATCTAAATAGCTATGGTCCTTATACTTCGATGGCTCTTTTACTCAACATGGATCGGGGGCGGGCATTCTCTTTGTCACCCCTCAAGGACATACCATTCCTCGGTCATATAGGCTAATGTTTCCATGCACCAATATGGCAGGAATATGAGCACTAATCAACTGGATTAAAGGCGAAGTGGAATGGAGGATTATAGAGCTTCTAAGTTTATGGTGACTCACAGTTAGTCATTAACCAAATCAATGATGATTATCAAACTAAGGATGATAAGTTGTTGCCATACAATAAGATGATTGATGACTTCAAAAAGTACTTTGTCAACATTCAGTTCACACAAATTCCAAGAAGTGACAACAAAGAAGCTGACGCTATAGCTACGATCACCACATTGGTACAACTCCCAGAAAAACAGACTCGCTATGAATTTCTGGTGGAACAATTATTTACACCTGCCTATGACACACCTGAAAGCCAAATTATCTGCCACTTGGTAGGATCCGCCACTTGGTAGGATCCGATTCACCCTGGTATGGTAAGATTTATACCTACCTAAAAGACGACATTTTACCACCTGACTTATCCCGCAACCAAAAACGTAACTTTATCTGACAATCCTCTCGATATACCCTTATCGCTGATATCCTTTATCGCCGTGGTCTAGATGGTACTTTACTTCGATGTCTTGAACGTGATGAATCCGACAAAGCCTTACAAGAAGTTCATGGGGGAATTTGTGGTACTCATTCGAGTGGACTAACCTTATCCAAGAAATTGATTAGAATGGGTTACTACTGGCCGACAATGGAGAGAGAATCATTCACTTTTGTTAAAACATGCTCAAAATGTTAGATTCATGGGAATCTTATTCATGCTCCTGCACAAGAACTTCATTCATTCACACCAACCTGGCCATTTTCTCAATGGGGGTTAGATCTAGTAGGGAAAATTCATCCCTCCTCCTCAAATGGATATAAGTTCATCATCACAGCAACCGAATATTTCACCAAGTGGATTGAGGCAGTACCTCTCTCTAAAGTCACTGGAAAACAAATTTCATCCTTCATACTCAATTACATTATTTGTCGATATGGTATTCCCAATGCTATCATTACAGATAATGGTCGACCTTTCAAAAATCAGGATGTTGATGAGCTTTGTGAAAGATTCCATATTCAGCACAGATATTCAACGCCTTACTATCTACAAGGGAATGGCCAAGCAGAGGCCTCAAACAAGACTATACTAAAGATTTTGAAAAAGACTGTCAATGACTCAGGGAAAGATTGGCATGTTCAGCTCAATCCCGCCTTGTGGGCCTACAGAACTAGTGTCTGAACGCCAACAGGAGCAACACCTTTTGCCCTTGTCTATGGAGTAGAAGCCATATTGCCTTTAGAGGTTGAAATACCTTCACTAAGGGTATCACTGAAAGGTCTTATAACAGATGATGAATACAGAGTTTCCTGACTACAAGAGTTAGAACTTCTAGATGAAAAGCGACAAAGAGCAACTGACCATTTAAAAGCATACCAGCAGATGATGTCTCGCAGCTATAATCACAAAGTAAAGCCACGTACCTTTCAGGTAGGGGATCTAGTTCTGAAAGAGAACCCACGAAATCAACAAGATCGAGAAAAGAAAGGAAAGTTTGAACCAAATTAGCTAGGCCCTTACGTGGTTATTGCAGTCTACGGCTCGGGAGCATACAAGTTATCAACGCCAGAAGGAGACCTGTTCGATGAACCCATCAACAGTATACATCTTAAGAAATATTATGTTTAACAGCAGAAAAAGTCCTGAAGAAATCCAAAAACAGCAGAAAAAGTCTTGAAGAAATCCAAAACAGCAGAAAAAAGTCCTGAAGAAATCCAAAAACAGCAGAAAAAGTCCTGAAAAAATCCAAAAACAGCAGAAAAAGTCCTGAAGAAATCCAAAAACAGCAGAAAAAGTCCTGAAGAAATCCAAAAACAGCAAAAAAAGTCTTGAAGAAATCCAAAAACAACAGAAAAAGTCCTGAAGAAATCCAAAAATAGCAGAAAAAGTCCTGAAGAAATACAAAAAAATCAAAACAATGTCATAGGGTGAAAACCTGGCAAACAGGCAGTCTATTGACAGAAAAATACAAAAAAATCAAAAAGAAATCAGAAAAATGCAATAAATACAGATAGTGAAAATCTGGCAAATAGATGCTATCCGTACCTCTCCATCTATTAGTTCCTGTTTTGCACTTGGTCTTTTCAAATCTTTCCTTTTTCCGCATCTTTTTCGCATCTTAGGGTTTTAATCACATCATCCTGCTGTCATTTTGCCTAAGAGTGATCAAATGTCTTACCATGGCTTGACTATTGTACATATTCCTTTCTGCAAGTTGTGTCAATAAACGGGGTAAAAACTCAACTGGGGGCACTTAACTTTCAGAGCATACCAAAACAGCTAGACTATGGCCTAGGATCTGATCATACGAACAAACAATCAACTCACTTGAAAAATTATTCAATCATCGAGTCTTCTCACGAAACACTTTTCAGCAATAACATATCATTGTCTATTGGATGATCCAAAAATCTGAATAATGTGTGAAATAACAGTATTACATTTTGAATAGAGGTTGTTTGATTTTCGATATCATTATTTTGGAGCACACTCAATGATGTACTGAACTAGAGTGGCAAGGAACGAGAATGATTTTTCTTTGTCTGCTGTCTTGAGATTAACGGTCAATCTGATGCAAATATGTCATAGGATATGATGACTAAACCAATATCATCAATGACAGTTCCACATTTGCATCAGAAAGGTGGTTAATCTTTGTCTATTTATGCAAGAAATGCTCAGGTCATCTCGGTTCAATTATACCTCGATGCTTGTGTTCGCTTGCTATATCAAAAATCATGAAAGTTGTACTCTGGTCATCATTGGTGCTAACTTCCCCTCTGATGCTTGTACATACTTCCAACATTTTAAAACATTCTATGATGATTCAAGAAGGCTTGAAATAGGCTCAACAAACTGGTTAGTTTCATTTAGTTGCATATTTATTAGATCATTGTATATATCTGCATATTGGATTCACACCAGTGTTTTGAAAGGCTGAATGAAGGCATCAATGGTTGTCGTATGGTTTTGAGCTTTTTATGGAGGACATTTGGACATTTCATTCATTCCATCCATTCATTCTCATCATTTATCATTTATCATCTTTATCATTCTCATCATTATTCTCATTCATTGCATTCATTCAGTTCTACCATTTCTCATTTTTACTTCATTTTTTTCATCATTATTTATCATTCATTGCATCATTATTTATCATTTCATTCATTTTATCATTATCATTACATTCATTTTTATCATTATCATTTTTTATCGTTCTCTTGTATCATTTCATCCAATCATTTCATTTATTCATTTCTATCATTAGCATTTATTCATCTTTATCATCTATCATCATTATTTTACCATGATCATTTTATCATTCCCATATCATTTATTATTTATTATTCATTCCATCACTATCATTTACCATTATTGATATCATTACCATTTTCATTTATCATTTTATCATTTTATCATTATAATCTCATATCATATCATTACCATTCTCATTTATCATTTTCATTTTATCATTATCATCATCATTGTCATTATCAGTTATCCATTTTTCTCATCTATTCTCATTCATTCATTATCTTTATCATTCCCATATCATTTATTATTTATTATTCATTCCATCACTATCATTTACCATTATGGATATCATTACCATTCTCATTTCTCATTTTATCATTTTATCATTTTATCATTATAATCTCATATCATTTTATTACCATTCTCATTTATCATTTTATCATCATCTCAAAAACATCACATTACCATTTTCATTACATATACATTACAAAAACTAAACATTTATCTTTTCACCACTATCATTATTCATATCACATTCATTATCTATCATACCACGATGCATTTCATACATTGAAAAACTTTCAAAAATTAACATCTCACATATATACATCATCACAAAACATTACATCTACTCACATCACATCACTGGATCATCCTGCATCATAAGATTAGTCCGCAATAATAAAAACATATCAAAATCCATCTCATATCATACATGCATATAAATAACATCCATATCATATCACAAATGCATAAACATATCCTCATCAACAATATCGCCACTGCATATCATCGCTCATCAAAATAATACAAGTGTCCAATGTCCAATGAAACTAAAAGGTTCAAAACATAATACATGAGACATGATCAAAACTCAATATACATAATAAATCGGCCCCAAACGGCTAACTGGTGGATGCCACCGAAGGAGCTGGTCCAGAAGGAGGCGGCCTGCCACTCGTACCTACATCAGGATCCCGTCGAGGTCCTGTAACCTCTCTGCCATGTGTCGATGTCTAGGATTGGGTCCTAGTCCTGCTGTGAGATCTGGGATACGGCTCTTGCCGCTCGGGAGGGCATAGCTCCTCGTAGCAAACTCTGTAATACTCTGCCTCTTTGGCTGCCTCAAATCCCTCTGTAATGGCCTCCCACAATGAAGTACTCTCTACGGTACCCATCAGTCTCTGCGCCACACCCTCAGCCTCCAGTGCTCGCCGTCTAAGGGCATCTCTCTCTGCCACCAACTGTGTCACCTGGGAATCAGGGGTAGGCATCTGAACCTGTACCTGTGCCTGTGCTTGAGCCTGTGCCTGAACCTGAACCTATGTCTGGGCCTGTGCAAGCTATGCCTGTAACTGCACTATCATACTCTGAGCCTGCGCTAGCTGACTCTGTAGTTGTGCCTGCTGTCCCTGAAAGGTGTGCACCTGACCCTGCAAGACATCTATCTGTGCCTGCTGCGACGAGGATGACACCCTAATCACTGTCCGCGGTCTGCCTCCGGATCTGGCCCGCCGAGGAATCTGCACTCTACCTAGGCTGTCCAACCTCTGCTGTCTCCCCTCATCTCCATCATCCCCCCATCATCCCCACCATCTGAGCTGTCTCCCTCCTCATCTCCACTCTCCTCTCCCTCCTCCTCCTCTCCCTCCTCCTCTCCTCTGCCCATAGCCTGCTCCCCACCGGCCACATCCCCCTGTATCCCTACTCCTGGCGGTGGTGCTATCCCGATAACCCGTGGCTCATCTGGCACTGTAAACCATGGAAACGGATGCGTATGAAAGTACTACGCATAATCATCTGTCATCCCTGCATCCTGTACCTCTGGCCTATCTGTCCATACCTCTGGCTGTAAGGTGGAGTACTATGTATACGCTGCCTGATATGGAATACATGGCCCCCATCCTACATCCCCCTTGCGCCGCCCATAATGAGCATCGCCCTAGGGCATCCCCTGCGTGAATCCAAACTGCCGCAGGACCCGTAGTGCCAAAAACCTCTCAATAATAAAGGGCGTCCACCCTATCAGATATCGTGGTCGACACACAAAAGGAGTCTCTAAATGATTTGTCGCCCATGCCTCACAATCTGTGTAAGGTCTCCATATCACTGCATCGACATCATCCAGAACCCATCGCCAGTACTCTACCTTGCCCAGCCTCTGCTGGACAATGGCACCAGAATATGCATATACATACGGCCTCCCTGCTGGTCTCGCTCTCGTGCAAAGTGGTCTCGTGACAACAATGTGCTCCCACGCCCAGATCTGTAGCAATGTCACTCCACTCGCCAAGCTAGTGGATCCTCTGTAGACAATCCGATGGAGATCGTGGTACATGTCAGCCAAGACACAGCTCCCCCAGGCAAACCTCCATGGCTGAGTAATCATCCACTCCAACATCCTCCCCCATCCAACTGCGAATCCCTTAGACCGATGGTCTGGTCCAAGGAAACCTCCGACAAATGCCGCCAACACGGCAACTAGCGCAGGATACCTGCTGAAATCCTCCCAATCTACCCAGTAACCATATATGCATGGATCGCCACATATCCGCTGAAGCGCCGCGGTACCACCAATCTCCTTGTGGTCGTAAACCACAAGGGCACCAACAATTGGAATCCCAAGAATCCGATACACATCCTCGGGCATCACACTCATCTCACCCGTCGGCAGGTGGAAGGTGTTATGCTCTAAATGCCATCTCTCTACCAAAGCAGTCAATAGCCCCTTGTTGACCCGAATACCTTGCGGCATGGCCAACAACGGTCCCAATCCACAATCTGATATCAGCTGTAGCTCAGCAGGAGTAAGCTCTCCTATCCGCTCCCAACATAGTGGGAACCGCTCTCTAACCTGGAGGCTTTTAAAAGCCTCCTATTTTGTTTGACCATAACAAACAAAAAACACATCAATCAGACCCATATCACATGATCTATCTATCCAACAAAACATATAAAAGACCCATATCAAGGGCTACATCAATCTATCAGCATGTCAAATCAATCTACTCTATCATCATTTACTATTTGTTTTTCTTTTCAGGAAAACAAACTTATCAAACATCTACTCTTTGTTTTTCAGTCGCGAGAAGCAAAGTTATCAAATTCAACTCACTCAATCAATCATTTTACTCTTTGTTGTTCGTCACAAAATTATCAGCTATCTACTCTTTGTTTTCTATTGTGGAAGCAAAGTTATCCGTTCTCTATCAGATTTTCTATCCTATCAGCATGATGGTCCTACAATTTATCTATCTATTGACTAAGGAAGCAATTTTAATCATCATTTTTCATCACACAAGCGTTCTGGGGAAAACTTCCTAAATGCGCAACTCTGTCATCTATATGCGCTAAAACCCATATGTGCTAAAGTTTTTCTCATAAGCGCTAAACTGTTTCCCCAATGCGCTAAATATCCAAATGCGCTACTCTGTCTCGCGGATGCGCCACTCTAACTCTCATATGCGCAACTCTATCAATTTCTCCTAAATGCGCAATTCTGTGCCCTAGGTGCGCTAATGAACCTATCTAGCCGATCTTGCCCTAGATGCGCTATTTTATCTATCGGATGCGCTAAAGGATCAATTTTCAACCTGTTCCTAAATGCGCTACAAAATTTCTTAAATGCGCTAAAGGATTTGTTGAATGCGCTAAAACTATTCCTAAATGCACTAAAACGTTCGAAAAAATTTCATTCCGATTTAAAAACAAGGCAAAATCGATCTAAAAGGAAAAATTTGACAACATAAACGGTTCGAATCACTCACCGGTGGTCCATATGCCGCTGGTCTTTGGTATCGTCGCTCTCGCTCGAATCTATGTCTGTGCACTGGGATATCCATCTCGCCAAGTCACTATCAGAGCTCAATTTTTATTGTAGCAGCAGGGTGAAAATGACACTTCATTTTACCCCTTTTACCTTATAAGGGTCTTTTCAGGGTGGGCATTAATGATATTTTCCATTTTTCATCCTCTTTTTCACTGGGGCATCCGACACATTATCTATCGGGAGCTAAATCACTGTTTCCCTATCACTATCAACTTCTTCTTCCGTGATTTACCTCCCGAGGGGGCATCATCGACATCAAAAATCGGAAACATATCAGGGGCAAAAATTTTTATTTTTTTAATTTTCTTTGAAACAATGTGTTTCACACATCACTTCAAAGAGGGGCAAAATGTATATGCATAAAAATGGTCATGTCTATAATCCTGGCAATTAATTAAATATTTATTATTTAATTAATTTTTCTAAAGTCCTCTACATATGATTAAATTTATTTAATTTAATTATATTGTTCATTCATCTTATTCTTCTTCCATAATTAAATAAATTTTATTTAATTATTTTTACATGTCCACTTAATTAATTAAATAAATACATTCTATTTATTTAAATTAATTATCATTGTTTGAATTTAAATTAAATCTTTTGATTTAATTAAATTTAAATATCTCTCTTTCTTCTATTTTAATTCTTCTTCTAATTAATTAAATGATTCATTTAATTAATTTCATAAAAGTGATTTAATTAAATAAATCTTATTTAATTAAAAATATCTTATGCTTTCTTTCTAAAAATCACAATTAGGTATTTTTATTTGATTGTGAAATCTTCTCATATCATAATTAAATATTTTATTTAATTATGAGATCTTTTTGCTTTTTTCAATAAAACCTGATTAAAGCTTTATTCTTATCACCAACTTTCTTCTGCTTTTAAAAGCTTAATTAAATATTTTATTTAATTAAGAAAAGCTGAGTGTCCTCCACAAATAAATAATTGATTTTTTTAATTAATTATTTATCAGCTTTAAATCTTTCTTTTATTTTTTTAAAGAAAGATGATTTCTTATCTTCTCTTCTTTTTCATCTTTCATAAAAAAATAGAAAAATCTTGTTTTAGGTTTCTTCTATTTTCTCTTCAGTTTCATCTTTCTTCAACCATTCGATCTGCCAGGAATTATCACAACCGTCAAACAAGACAGCCAATCAAAATCATTCAAAAAACTCTATAAATACCTGTGTGAATCCAAGCATTGGTAATAGGCAATTAATTAGAGTTCATGCATTTAATTCATTTAAGTATTCATTTAGTATAGCATCATGTTTATTTCAAGCTTCTTAGTTCAAATCATTATCATAGTTTAATCTTGCATCTACATCATATCAAAATCTCGTTCTTTAGGAAGACAGTTTGTTGAGCCTAGCCTACAATCTGAGAACACAAAGCTGGAATCGACAAAAACACTAAAGATAGAGGACAATATGACGCTTTCAAAGGAGCCATTCGCATAAGAGTTTGTTTATTTGTTTCCTTTGATTTAATGTTATATTGGTGTGTTTGAATAACTATTTCAATTTATTTACGCACTCATATTTTCATACACACAAGTAGCACTTGCCAAACACTGCAAAACTTGAAAACTATTGAAACAAGCCTAATATACCTTGTTCATGATCAACCTAACATAAAATAACACTGACTAACTTAGAAACTCAATTTCAGTCACCAAAAGCTCAATTTTGTTAAGGAAAACTCAACATTTCCTCATTTGGTTTGACGCCTAATCCAAGATCATCCTCCATTCAAGTTATCATGGCCTTTTATAATGTTTCCCTCTTAAGAAAACCACTTCAACTTTGAAAACTAACATTTGAAAGAGGTGACCGTTGGTTGCCCTCTTTAATAGACTTTTACAACCCTTCACTATTAGTTAATTTGACTTGACTTAGCATTTTTTGCACAGGTAAAATTATTCATCATGCTGAAGAAACAAACTGTTAAAAGGAAAAAAATCACAGATGATCAGCTCCAAGCCTTCAGAGATAAAGAGAAAAAATGGATGAGGGAATATCATGAAAAGTAGAAATTGGGAACAATTGATGAAAACAAGCTAGTTGAAGAGGAACCTCAACTGTCAAAAAGAGAAAAGAAATTGGTAGCACAAAGGGCATGAATGTGAAAGAGTCATGCTAGGGGAGATGTAGATACCGTAGTTGGAGACACACCCTCTACCGCAAGTGAATATGAAGGGACACCATTAAGCACAACTGAATATGGAGGGACACCATCTACCACAAGTGAGTATGGTTGGACACCATCCACCACATCTGAAGTTGAGAGTACATCATCACTCGAATTTGACAAACAAGGTATGCCATCATCCCCACATGAACCTCAAGGTATGTATTCTATTCCACCCTCAGTTGAAGGTACGCAATCTAGCCCACCTCAATTAAATATTGATGAAATTTCTAATGTTGAGATGTATGTACCTAAGAGAACACCACCTAAAATTTTGTGTAGAAAGCCAAAGTTTTTGATTAATATTGATGAGGATATTTTGTAGCACATGGAAGGTAAGATTCTAGAACGCACTTGTAGAAGATATGCTGATAAGATTTGGAAAATGTTCTTTGAAAGGTTAAATGAGACCGAAAGATGTCAACTATTTGTTCAAATGATAAAAGGTTTAAAGTACAGAAACATCATGAAGACCCTTTGGTTGAGAACATCGAATGCATCAAGTGAAAACACTATTGTGAAGAATCTAATGGATGCTTATGAGAGTGTGGGTAAGACCTCATGCTCAAAGGATAGTAATGCCACCCAACGTGTCATTACATCAACTTTGGTAAGCTATCAAACAAAGAGATCTCATCTCATTAAAAAGACAAGTGAACAAATGGGAATTAGTAGAAAAACTTTATCAAAATCTGTTCAAATGCTGCAAAGAATTGAGGGCACCGATTCAAATGAATTATGGGAATTCTCGGGAAGACTCCCACATAAAGATAAAAAAGTTGTTGAAGCATTGAGAAAACTATTGAAGATTATTGGAAGAATAATACAAGGCCATCTCCGAATCAAAGGGATGTCGTCAGAGGGAGAATCGGTAGTTAGAACCACGAGCTACATCCAAAGCATTTTTTGGATATGAATCAAACCCAATTTTTTCATAAATTTCAAAATGCTTATCCTCAAATTAGTATTTCTCAAATATTTTTTGAAATTCTTAAACCTTTTTATGTTGAGACAAATAACACACGCACTACTTGTTGCTACAGACTACATATTGAATTTGCTAACCGTTATGATGTTTATCATTCTATATGTTTAGATTTGCATAATAATGATGTTTTGCAGGATTGTGGCATAGAAGCCCCACCAAAATCTTCAAGAGAGTTCTTATAAAAAAATTTATGTCCAATAGAGGATGGCCAAATATTCTACAGGACAACATGCTTGGATGGTTCATGCATGCGAGTGTTGCGGTGGCTTGCAGCGAATGCCAATATGTCAACATGTGGAAAGCACAGATGATGTGGGACATAAACTAGTAGATTTTGGGAAGTATAAAATAGTGTCATACGCTACAAAAGATGGGTTTCAAGCAAAAAGGTGTGATTTTGTTATTGAGAAGATTCCAATGTATCAGTTTATGTCCATGTTTCGTGAGAATCCAGTGTATGAGTATGCAAGGCATACCCATAGATCCCAATGGTTGGACACACAATTCAAGCTATGCAAGGACATCTTTCCAGTTGGAAACATAGTATGAGTGGTTGAATTGCAGAGAACTACACTCTATAGCCATAGTGTGAGGTGTAGTCACAGTATTACAACTCCACACGGGTTTCAATTTTTTTGCACATAGCATTCATTCATGCAGCTGATAGTACAAAGGACCAAAGGAAGGTATTGAGGGAGTATCACTTTTATATTAGTGATGATCGCACACATTCTCCAGAGTTCGTGCAAGGTTGCTTCTAGATGTTCTATAGTGATTTGGCTCAGAGGGGCATAGCATACAGTCGACATATAATATGGTCGGATAATTGTGCAACATAGTTCAAGAATGTGCGCATGTTCTACTAGTTGTGCAAGATGCATCTCACTATAGGTGTTCAACATATGTGGAACTTTTGTGAGGTTAGGCATGGAAAGGGAGAACATGATTGTGTAGGAGCATGCATGAAAAGAGCATTAGCACAAGAAGAGTTAAAGTATAAAGACAGTGCAAAGTTGACAGATGCAAGTTCAATCGTCGAGTGGTGTAATGCTTCGATGGGTCCAGGTAATGAAGGTATGTCTTCAGTTCATAGATTTTTTTGGTTGATGGATGATACTAACACTGCACCATATGAGGATTGTTGCACACTAACAGGATCGAGTGAGCTACACTCTTTCCTTAGCTCAAATGCAGGTTCATGGAGTATTGATACACGTAAGATGGCATGCTTTTGTTCTTCATGTACAATGCAAGCCTAGAATGATTGTGAGTCAGGGGAGTGGGTTGACAAATGATTGACAAGTTATCTTACCCCAATTCACACATATCGCCCTCCGACGACATTGAAACTAGCACAGATGGAATCATTGGTCGACTTTGACCACGTATCAAATGTAGTTCAACCAGGTAATATATCTACTTGCTTAGTTTTTCAAATTCCATATTATTATCTTACTCTGTATTGTATTCATAATGTTGACTAATTTCAAGTGATTTTATGCACATATCAATGTAGGGCATGTTTATGCAGTTATTGCAGATGAACAAAATGAAGAGGGAACAAACTATTACTTGTGTTGTTGTGTTGAGGCCAAAAAGAAATTGGAAGCCCCAATTATAGATGGAGAAAACATCGAATACCCTACAGGCTCAGTTGTTACTAGAACGTGGCTTAGAAGGTACCCACATAAGAGTGTTAAACATTGGCTATTTGAGGACTTTGACATGCATCGTAAGATTCCTCATTACTCGAACCTTGTTGTGGCATCTAATGTTTGTTTGAGAAAATATAGGGGTGGACCTTTGAACAAGACCTTGTTGAAGGTCTGTGAGTCTGAACATGAGGCAATACTTGACACAATAAAGAGTAGAGCAGATCCAGATGGTTCATTGGATTAATTTGTAAGTATATGCACAATGGTTCTTATTAATTTATACTTGTATCCATGTTAATTTGTTTGATGCCAATGCTATCATGTTTTATTTTACTTTTCGTATCTGTAAGTAACCCAGTAAACATTGAATGGTTTCCCCTTGCAGAAAATGAAAATTTATGAGCAATCCAAGAGAATTTCAGGTATAAAAGCAATGCAACATCCCTATTTTGATGATCTTGACAAATATCAATTATGATTTTTAGCCATTACAAAAGTGTGTGTGAAGCTTGGTGAGGGAATTTCAAGTTATTCATTTGAAGTTATCCTTATCATGAGCACCTATGATGTAGACATTATAGGAGCATCTTGAATTTCAAGATATTCTAGATTCATGAGAGGTGTTGTGTGCAATAGGTATCTTGGAACTTGTAGTGAAGATGTATGAGCAGGAGTGACTAAGTTGAGAGACTGCCATGCCTATCTATAAGTGCCTTCCATCTATTTTCATTTCATTTCCATTTTGGACATGAGTTGTTTCTTTTTATTCTTTTACTTTTCCTATCTGTAACTAAACTAGCAAAAATTGATTGGTCTCTCCTTGCAGAAAATGTTGATTTTGGAGCCATCGAAGAGAATCTCAACCAAAAAAGCAATGCAACATCCTTATTTTGATGATCTTGACAAATCTCAATTTTGATTTCAAGCCATTATAAAAGAGTGTGTGAAGCTTTGTGAGGGAATCTCAAGTTTCTCATTTGAAGTTAACCTCTAAATGAGAACTTATGATGTAGACATTATAAGAGAATATCAAATGTATGAGTGAAATTGTAAAATGTCTATGCGAATAGAGTACCTAAGGCATTGTAATGAGATTTACTTGTAATGACATTTACTGAAATAATGAAATTTGGTGTAGGGGCACCAAGGTTATTGAGCAAATTTGGTTCATAGAAATCTTTTAAGTTAGTTTTGTGTTTTGAGTTTTGTCAATTGAATAAGGTCATAAGACATCCACAATTGATTTATAATGTAATAAGTCATGTTTGTTACAAAAAGAACAGTTAGGCATGATTGGAAAGATGTAGAATCATTTGTAAAGGCTATTTAAAGCCTCTTGAAGGCTATTTAAGTCAATATTTGAATTTGTAGCCTTTTGAAGGAAAATCTTTGAATATGGTTGTAAATTTACTATTAGTGAGATTGAGATTGTTAACCTTTAGAGAGTAGCAGTATTTATGTTGATGAAATTTCCTTTAGATGCAAGGATTCAAAGCACATCAACCATGTGGTACAAATGATTAAATCCTAGAGATGATCTGTAGCAATGAAAGAGTCTGAAAAGGTAGAGAGAGCTACACTGGTAACTCAAGAGAATCTTTAGTGATGCAGAGTCAAGGTGGAGAAGACTCAAAAAAATTAGATTTTAGTAAATCAACAACCTTTGTTATTTCATTTGGTCATCTTGGAACAACTACCAACAAAAAGGCTTCCAAACTCAACAATTTGGCTTAAATTTTAGAGAATGCCTCTCAAGGACCATCTCATCATCAATATAGCATCTACTCAAACCCCCAACACCATTCCCAAGCCAAACATACAAGGTTTCTTTGCAATTTCTTGGAGATCCTTCAAACTGCCCTGCAAAAAGGTTACAAAATTAGCCTTGTTTTACAAACAAACTACTCTTTAAACTTATTCTAACCTCACAAGCTCTTGTAAAGTCATCAAATAGGTCACAAAACTCCCAATTCCATAGGTTTTAGGAAAGTACTCAACCTCTAAGCCATAATTGATTAAAACCCTCAATTTTCTAACAAATACCTAGGGTTTTTAGCATATCACAACTCCAAGGCCTTCCAAACCTCACCAAAGCATCAAACAAGTTTTTATAGTTTTCACACACATAATAAACCTTCAACTAGCCTTTAGACTCATTAGATCTCAAAAACATCACTTTGGTTCCTCCATTTCAAGCCAAAATCTCACATTCTCAACCTAAAACAACATCACTAGCCTTATAAACGCCTTACCATTATTAAAAGAGTTAAGGAAACTTGAAAAAAACACATTTGAAACCTTTCCTTTGAGTCACAATTCGCCACAGTAGAAGGAAGGGCTCCATTACAAAAATTAAATTAAACTCAGACCCTGCTGGTCTATACATGTTGAATAAAGAAAAATGGATTTTTCCTTTCACTAAAACAAGCAAAGGTGTATCAAAACATATTGAAATCTAGGTTAAGACCTACCACCATAATGTTTCATGAATTTCTATTCATAAGAGGCCTGCACTAGGCCGTACACAGAGAAAGAAACTGAAAACTCAAAAAAATGTTGAAATTCCATAGTTTTAGGCATTGTGAAGAGCACCAATCTTAAAAAAAACCTATTGATTGAACCCCCATTCAGTTTTCAATGATTTTTTTAATACATTTCAAATGATAATCATCTCCCTTCAATGCCCATAACTACCTTTGAACCACCAAACCCTTATTAAGCCTACAAATACTAGTATTTAAGAATGGTTTTGCTTAATAAGCTTTATCATGCAAATTTATTATTCTAAAGGCCTAGGACCACTTAGAAACCCTTATAACATGACTTTTAGACTCTTTCTCTGCACTCCCACCTAATTTTTACATAATTTTCCTTTATGGCAATATCAACAATTATTTAATTCAAGAGTGCTTTTGCACATTTGTCCACCCTAACCTACTAATTGCCAAAGCACATAAAAGATTGGTCTATTAGACCTTATTCAAGACAAAAAGAACTCAACATACTAAAATTTACCAAATTTCCTCCCAATTTACCATCAAACAATCACAAATTGAGGGTGAGGTGTGGGTGCTCCTGCACCATTCAACTTTCAAAAACAAAGTCAATTAGGTTGGCAGATGTCTGGATCGGGCTAGCATTTGGTGGAAGAGGAAGAAAGATGACTGGAACTCTAGAGGCCCACCATACTAGATTTTGGTATTCAACCATGAGATTAGAAAAGAGATTTTATATCATGTATCAAAACATTAAGCATGCATTCTTCCAACCAATGAATAAGGAGATGATTACTTTGCTTCATTTTCATTTGCATAAGCATATCAAGGCATGGGAACCAAGAAGACCAAGGATGTCCAGTTTTATGTGGAGGTAATGGATGTGGTCCAAAATTTAGGAGGGTCAATAAGGTCAATGTATGATCTTGATGAAATTGAGGAAGAACAACAAGAGAGGGACAGGAAAAATAAAATCAATATAGAGTTTCAAGGTTTTGTCAAGCGAGTAAGAGAGCTATGGCAGCAACCTCATCTAAAAGATTTTGAACTAGACTTTGATATGGACCATTTAGAGAGCTTGGTTTTCATGGAGTTCCTTTCAAAGCCTCTACTTTTATTATTCTTATGGTAAACTGTTTGGTAGAGTTGGTGGAATTACCTTTCTTAGTAGTAATTGCTATTAGTGAGATTGAGATTGTTAACCTTGAGAGAGTAGGACTTGGGAAAAATGAATTTGATATGGCTATTAATTTCAAAGACTTCAAGGGGGATGTACTCCGAATTGACACCATTCCTCAATCTTCACTTGATGGCATCAAGGAATGGTTGAACTCCATGGTTATAAAGTATTATGAAAGCATAATGAACTTGTACTAGCAGCCAATTTTGAAGACTATTACTGATGATTCAAAGCACATCAACCATGTGGTATAGATGATTAAATCCCAAAGATATGATTTGTAGCAATGAAATAGTTTGAAAAGGAAGAGAGAGCTACATTGGTGACTTAGGAGAAACTTCAACTTTAAAAAAACAAAGCCAATTAGGCTGGTAGATGTGTGGATCAGGCCAACATTTGCTGGAAGAGGAAGAAAGATGACCAGAACTCTGGAGGCCCACCATACTATATTTCGATATTCAACCATGAGAGTAGAAGAGAGAGTTGATATCATGTATCAAAACATTAAGCATGCATTCTTCCAACCAGCGGAGAAGGAGGTGATTACTTTGCTTCATTTTCATTTGCATAACCATATCAAGGTGTGGGAACCAAGAAGACCAAGGATGTCAAGTTTTATGTGGAGGTAATGGATGTAGTTCAAACTTTAAGATGGGAAAGAAGGTCAATGTATGATTGTTAACCTTGAGAGAGTATTTATGTTGAGGAAATTTCCTTTAGATGCAAGGATTCAAAGCACAACAACCACATGTGGTACAAATGATTAAATCCCAGAGATGATCTGTAGCAATGAAAGAGTCAGAAAAGGTAGACATAGAAACACTGGTGACTCAGGAGAAAATTTAGCTTTCAAAAGCAAAGTCAATTAGGATGGAAAACATGTGGATCGGGCCAACATTTGGTGGAAAAGGAAGAAAGATGACTGGAACTCTGGAGGCCCACCATACTAGATTTCGATAATCAACCATGAGAGTAGATGAGAGATCTGATATCATGTATCAAAACATTAAGCATGCATTCTTCCAGTCAGCGGAGAAGAAGATGATTACTTTGCTTCATTTTCATTTGCATAACCATATCAAGTCATGGGAACCAAGAAGACCAAGGATACCGATTTTTATGTGGAGGTAATGGATGTGGTCCAAACTTTAGGAGGGACAAGAAGGTCAATGTATGATTGATGCAAGAGCACCATTTAGTAGGTTTTGTTCATCAAGGAAAATAAGGAGTAGAATATCAACAATTTACTAAAACCGGCCCGAATTTGTACATTTGAAGGTTTTGAGTCAATAAAAATGGATTTTTGACCCATTCCTCTTTTTTTAGCTTTTGTAACTTGAGGAATGGGTATGCACTAACATTATTAAGGTGTGGGAATGATGTGTTAGTGTTGGGGAGGTCTGAAAGTGAGATGGGTGTGAAACCCATGTGTGTAAAAGTGAGTTTTCTTTAAGAAAAATGGTGGTTTTGAAGAGTTAAATTGTGTTTTTGTGTAGGGAAGCATTATTTTATGATTGTTTTATCTTTTTTAGGGTATCACAAACTTTTTTGAGTAATTTTTAGGTTGTGGTTAGCTTTGGAAGTATCATTTTCAATAAACCCCTAAGGTTTAGGCTACAATAGAGGTTTTTTTGGTTTACCCATTGTACAGTGGTATAACTGAGATATGATTATGGATTTTGAGGTTTTGACACCTTAGAATTGCTGCCTCAAGAGTTTGTAAGGTTTGGATAAGTGTAGAGTATAGACCCTTTATTCAACCAGATCAATCCCTTAAGGGTCCAAAGGGCAAAATGGCTGCAAACTTTAGCATGAGATTACTTGAACACCATGATGCTTAGAAACTTCTCATCTAATCCTATGGGATTTTTTTGGGTCCCTCTACAATAACCTCTCTTAGTTTTTGTTATCTCAGAGTGGTTTTCCCGTGGTGTCCAGTTTTCTGTTGATGGAAAAAATGTTAAATGGAAGTAGCGGAAAGTTGCAAGGTGATGTAACTTTCATTCTACAACTTGTGTGACCAAACAGACTGTTCCAACATGTTCAAATAGATTTTTACCCTAGGCATGGTCCTCTTTTGCACCCAAACACGCGGAATCGCTCTAAGCTACGTTCAACCGGATCAATCCCTTAAGGGTCTAAAGGGAAAAATGGCTGCAAACTTTAGCATGAGGTTACTCAGACACCGTGACACTTAGAAACTTCTCATCTCATTCGATGGGATCACGTTGGGCCCCTCTACAATAACCTCTCTCGGTTTATGTTATCTTGGAGTGGTTTTCCCGTGGTGTCTAGTTTTCAATTGATGAAAAAAGTGTCAAATGGAAGCAGTGGAAAGTTGCAAAGTGGTGCAACTTTCGTTCTGCAACTCGTGTGACCAAACAGACTATTCCAATGCATTTGAATAGGAATTTTTATGCTAGGAATGGTCCTCTTTCACACCCAAACATACGGAATCACTTCGATCTACGTTCAACCAGATTGATCCCTTAAGGGTCCAAATGGAAAAATGGCTGAAAACTTCAGCATGAGGTTACTCGGACACCGTGATTCTTAGAAACTTCTCATCTGATCTGATGGGATCATGTTGGGCCCCTCTACAATAAAATCTCTTATTTTTTTATATCTCAAAGTGGTTTTCCTGTGGTGTCCAGTTTTTAGTTGATGAAAAAAGTGTCGAATGGAAGCAATGGAAAGTTGCAAAGTGGTGCAACTTTCATTCTACAACTCGTGTGACCAAACAAACTATTCCAATGCGTCCGAATAGGAATTTTTACATTGGGAATGGTCCTTTTTCACACCCAAACACACATAATCACTCTGAGCTACGTTCAATCAGATAGATCCCTTAAGGGTCCAAAGGGAAAAATGGTTGCAAACTTCAGCATGAGGTTACTCAGACATCATGACGCTTAGAAACTTCTTGTCTAATCCTATGGGATTTCGTTGGGCTCCTCTACAATAACCTCTCTCAGTTTCTGTTATCTCGAAGTGGTTTTCCCATGGTGTCTAGTTTTCAGTTGATGGAAAAAGTGTCAAATGGAAGCAATGAAAAGTTGCAAGGTGGTGCAGCTTTCATTCTGCAACTCGTGTGACCAAAAAACCTATTCCAATGCATTCGAATAGGCATTTTTTCGATAGGCATGGTTCTCTTTCATACCCAAACATGTAGAATCACTCCAAGCTATGTTCAATCAGATCGATCCCTTAAGGGTCCAAAGGGAAAAATGGCTGCAAGCTTCATCATGAGGTTACTCAGACACCGTGATGATTAGAACCTTCTCATTTCATCTAATGGGATCATGTTGGGCCCCTCTACAATAACTCTATCATTTTTTTTTATCTCAAAGTATTTTTCCTGTGGTGTCTAGTTTTTAGTTGATGAAAAAAGTGTCAAATGGAAGCAATGGAAAGTTGTAAAGTGGTACAACTTTCATTCTGCAACTCGTGTGACCAAATAGACTATTCCAACGCATCTGAATAGGAATGTTTATGCTAGGCATGGTTCTCTTTTGCACCCAAACACATGGAATTGCTCCAAGCTACGTTCAAATGGATCGATCCCTTAAGGGTCCAAAGGGAAAAATGGCTCCAAACTTCAACATGAGGTTACTCAAACACCATGATGCTTAGAAACTTCTTGTCTAATCCCATGTGATCATGTTGGGCCCCTCTACAATAACCTCTCTTGGTTCTCATTATCTCAAAGTGGTTTTCCCGTGGTGTCCAGATTTTAGTTGATGGAAAAAGTGTTAAATGGAAATAGTGGAAAATTGCAAAGTGGTGCAACTTTCATTTTGCAACTTGTGTGACCAAATAGATTTTTCCAACACGTCTAAATAGGAATTTTCACGCTAGGCATGGTCCTCTTTCTCACCCAAACATGCAGAATCACTCTGAGCTACGTTAACCGGATCGATCCCTTAAGGGTTTGAGTGTAGTATGTTGAAATAGGCCATTCCACCTATTGTTCAGGCTATGTCTCGGTGATATGGGCCTGACATAAGTAGGATAGGGAGTAGGAATAAGAAAATAGCATTAGTAAGGGAATTGGAAGAGATTACTAACGATGCCCCTGTTGAAAATTCAAAATTGAGGCCCTTAAAAGCAAGGCTAGAAGAGGTGAAAAGAAGAAATTGCTTGAAAATAAGTTAGAATAGGTTGGAAATAGGGTGATATTGTGGAGTTTGATGTGTTCAAAAGGTTTGCAAGGACAAGGGAGGTCAAAATTATGTTATGGCATGACATGCCCTAGTTGGGAAAATAGGGGTTTTGAATGAAAAAGAGAGGTTTGAGGGAGTAAACGTGGATAAAGTCAAGGGAAAACATAATTTAGTGGTCAATTAAGTTTGTGTAGGAAAAATGAAGAGTGTTGGAATAGGTTTTGAGGTTCAGGTTCGGGGGTTTGGTTTGCCAGTTTGGCCAAAAAGGAAGAGAGAGCTACATTGGTGACTTAGGAGAAACTTCAACTTTAAAAAAAAAAGGCCAATTAGGCTGGTAGATGTGTGGATCAGGCCAACATTTGGTGGAAGAGGAAGAAAGATGACCAGAACTCTAGAGGCCCACCATACTGTATTTCGATATTCAACCATGAGAGTAGAAGAGAGAGTTGATATCATGTATCAAAACATTAAGCATGTATTCTTCCAACCAGCAGAGAAGGAGGTGATTACTTTGCTTCATTTTCATTTGCATAACCATATCAAGGCGTGGGAACCAAGAAGACCAAGGATGTCAAGTTTTATGTGGACGTAATGGATGTAGTCCAAACTTTAAGATGGGCAAGAAGGTCAATGTATGATTGTTAACCTTGAGAGAGTATTTATGTTGAGGAAATTTCCTTTAGATGCAAGGATTCAAAGCACAACAACCACATGTGGTACAAATGATTAAATCCCAGAGATGATCTGTAGCAATGAAAGAGTTGGAAAAGGTAGACATAGAAACACTGGTGACTCAGGAGAAACTTTAGCTTTCAAAAGCAAACTCAATTAGGATGGCAAACGTGTGGATCAGGCCAACATTTGGTGGAAAAGGAAGAAAGATGACTGGAACTCTGGAGGCCCAGCATACTAGATTTCTTTATTCAACCATGAGAGTAGATGAGAGATCTAATATCATGTATCAAAACATTAAGCATGCATTCTTCCAGCCAGTGGAGAAGGAGATGATCACTTTGCTTCATTTTCATTTGCATAACCATATCAAGTCATGGGAACCAAGAAGACCAAGGATACCGATTTTTATGTGGAGGTAATGGATGTGGTCCAAACTTTAGGAGGGACAAGAAGGTCAATGTATGATTGGTGCAAGAGAACCATTCAGTAGGTTTTGTTCATCAAGGCAAATAAGGAGTAGAATATCAACAATTTACTAAAACTGGCCCGAATTTGTACATTTGAAGGTTTTGAGTCAATAAAAATGGTTTTTTGACCCATTCCTCTTTTTTAACTTTTGTAACTTGAGGAATGGGTATACACTAACATTATTAAGGTGTGGGAATGATGTGCTAGTGTTGGGGAGGTCTGAAAGTGAGATGGGTGTGAAACCCATGTGTGTAAAAGTGAGTTTTCTTTAAGAAAACTGGTGGTTTTGAAGAGTTAAATTGTGTTTTTGTGTAGGGAAGCATTATTTTATGATTGTTTGATCTTGTGCAGGGTATCACAAACTTGTTTGAGTAATTTTTAGGTTGTGGTTAGCTTTGGAAGTATCATTTTCAATAAACCCCTAAGGTTTAGGCTACAATAGAGGGTTTTGTGGTTTACCCATTGTACAGTGGTATAATTGAGATATGATTATGGATTTTGAGGTTTTGACACCTTATAATTGCTGCCTCAAGAGTTGGTAAGGTTTGGATAAGTGTAGAGTATAGACCCTTTATTCAACCGGATCAATCCCTTAAGGGTCGAAAGGGAAAAATGGCTGCAAACTTTAGCATGACATTAATCGAACACCGTGATGCTTAGAAAATTCTCATCTAATCCTATGGGATTTTGTTGGGTCCCTCTATAATAACCTCTCTCAGTTTTTGTTATCTCAGAGTGGTTTTCCTGTGGTGTCCAGTTTTCTGTTGATGGAAAAAGTGTTAAATGGAAGTAGTGGAAAGTTGCAAGGTGGTGTAACTTTCATTCTGCAACTTGTGTGACCAAACAGACTATTCCAACATGTTCAAATAGATTTTTACTCTAGGCATGGTCCTCTTTTGCACCCAAACACGCGGAATCGCTCTAAGCTACGTTCAATCGGATCAATCCCTTAAGGGTCTAAAGGGAAAAATGGTTGCAAACTTTAGCATGAGGTTATTTAGACACCGTGACACTTAGAAACTTCTCATCTCATTCGATGGGATCATGTTGGGCCCCTCTACAATAACCTCTCTCGGTTTATGTTATCTTGGAGTGGTTTTCCTGTGGTGTCTAGTTTTCAATTGATGAAAAAAGTGTCAAATGGAAGCAATGGAAAGTTGCAAAGTGGTGCAACTTTCATTCTGCAACTCGTGTGACCAAACAGAATATTCTAATGCATTTGAATAGGAATTTTTATGCTAGGAATGGTCCTCTTTCACACCCAAACACGCGGAATCACTTCGATCTACGTTCAACCAGATCGATCCCTTAAGGGTCCAAATGGAAAAATGGCTGAAAACTTCAGCATGAGGTTACTCGGACACCGTGATTCTTAGAAAATTCTCATCTGATCTGATGGGATCATGTTGGGCCCCTCTACAATAAAATCTCTTATTTTTTTATATCTCAAAGTGGTTTTCCTGTGGTGTCCAGTTTTTAGTTGATGAAAAAAGTGTCGAATGGAAGCAATGGAAAGTTGCAAAGTGGTGCAACTTTCATTCTACAACTCGTGTGACCAAACAAACTATTCCAATGCATCCGAATAGGAATTTTTACATTAGGAATGGTCCTTTTTCACACCCAAACACACATAATCACTCTGAGCTACGTTCAATCAGATAGATCCCTTAAGGGTCCAAAGGGAAAAATGGTTGCAAACTTCAGCATGAGGTTACTCGGACACCATGACGCTTAGAAACTTCTTGTCTAATCCTATGAGATT
The DNA here is from genome assembly GCA_007258455.2 of Sequoia sempervirens. Classification (NCBI taxonomy): domain Eukaryota; kingdom Viridiplantae; phylum Streptophyta; class Pinopsida; order Cupressales; family Cupressaceae; genus Sequoia; species Sequoia sempervirens. Next base: position 26,574 of record VDFB02179954.1, read on the forward strand.
TTGTTGGGCTCCTCTACAATAACCTCTCTCAGTTTCCGTTATCTCAAAGTGGTTTTCCCATGGTGTCTAGTTTTCAGTTGATGGAAAAAGTGTCAAATGGAAGTAATGAAAAGTTGCAAGGTGGTGCAGCTTTCATTCTGCAAATAGTGTGACCAAAAAACCTATTCCAATGCATTCGAATAGGAATTTTTCTGATAGGCATGATCCTCTTTCATACCCAAACATGTAGAATCACTCCAAGCTATGTTCAATCAGATCGATCCCTTAAGGGTCCAAAGGGAAAAATGGCTGCAAACTTCATCATGAGGTTACTCAGATACCATTATGATTAGAAACTTCTCGTTTGATCTGATGGGATCATGTTGGGCCCCTCTACAATAACCTCTCTCATTTTTTGTTATCTCAAAGTAGTTTTCCTGTGGTGTCTAGTTTTCAGTTGATGAAAAAAGTGTCAAATGGAAGCAGTGGAAAGTTGCAAAGTGGTGCAACTTTCATTCTGCAACTCGTGTGACCAAATAGACTATTCCAACGCATTTGAATAGGAATTTTTACACTAGGCATGGTCCTCTTTTGCACCCAAACATGTGGTTTCATGGTGATGAAATGGCATGACGAATGCCATGACAAGAAAATTGCTATGGATTGTCATGGCATTCCAACACCATTGAGACCACATTTCTTTGAGGCTTTTTTTCAAACAGTTCATTGCCTTGTCTATGTTATTGCTTATTATTATGCTATGATAGATTTTTTCCAAGCATCCATAGCTTGTTTGGAAGCACCTATTTTAGGCTTTTAGCCATAGCAGCAAGGA
>VDFB02179958.1:0-28722 GCA_007258455.2 Sequoia sempervirens
AAAAAATTGTGCATTATACGGTGTGCGTCACTTTTTAAAAATGTTGTTTTTTGAAAAAAACCAATTTTCGTGGGAGATGGAAAAAGAAGTGCAATCTGATTCCACAAATTTTGAAAAAAATATTTTTAGAATCTACAAACAAAATTCGACAAGACTCTAATTTGCATCATCTTCAAATTCCTCATGGTTTAACCGCTATAGGTGCTCGAATGTGAAGATTTAGTTTTAAAAAAAAAGTCAGTGTCTAGTTTGGCCAAAAATTGTAAACCACTATTGTGGGATCACCCACTCGTGCCAAAAGAGAAAATGAAGAAATTTGATGAAAAAGGTGAAAAATGCATTTTCATAGGCTATAGTGAAGAATTCAAAGCCTATAGATTGTATAATCCCATCACCAAGAAAGTGGTGATCAGCAGGGACGTTGAATTAATTGAAAATGAGTCATGGGATGGAACAGTTGATAGCAACACAGGTACTTTGGTTTCAATACCTCTTGAGGATGAAGAAGCTATAGAAGGGAGATGCTTCAGAACTTTACAACAAGGTAATAGTTTAGAAAACAGTAGCAGTAGCTCTAGAAACTTTCAGCAGGGAAGTTGCTCCGGAACCTTCCAGCATGACAGATGCTCTGGAAGTTCACAGCAACAGTCTTCTTCATCAATCTAGCAGTCAAGTAGCTCCAAAAATTCTGATCCTATGCTTGCATCAGTGATGCCACGGAAGAAAAGAAGCATGAGGGAAATTTATGACAGCGAAAGGTATGATGATTTTGATGAGGATTCAGACTTTGCTATGTTTTCTTATAGTGATCCAATGTATTTTGAAGAAGCTGTGAAGGAAGAAAAATGGTGTAACGCCATGGATGAAGAAATTGATGCTATAGTGAGAAACAAAACATGGGAGCTCACTGATTTACCCAAAGGGAAATCAGTCATTGGAGTTAAGTGGGTCTATAAGACCAAATGCACTGCTGATGGTAAGATTGAAAGGCATAAAGCAAGGCTGGTTGTTAAGGGATACAAATAGTAGCCTGGAAGAGATTATGATAAAACATATGCACCAGTTGCAAGGCTGGAAATAGTGCGTGCAGTCCTAGCAATTGCAGCCTAGCACAAATGGAAAGTATTACAAATAGATGTGAAATCAGCCTTCTTGAATGGAGTGCTAAAAGAAGAGGTGTATGTGGAGCAACCACCTGGCTGCGAAATCTTAGGAAAAGAAGACAAGGTCTACAAGCTCCAGAAAGCTCTTTATGGGCTGAAACAAGCACCATGGGCATGGTACAGTAGAATTGATTCGTACCTTCTGAGCAATGGCTTTAGCAAAAGCGGTAGTGAGCCCACACTCTACATCAAAGCAGCTAATGGTGAGATTTAGATTGTTGTTTTGTATGTAGATGATTTAATTTTCACAGGAAATAGTAATCATTTTATTACTGATTTCAAAGAGGCAATGAAAAATGAGTTTGAAATGACAGACCTAGGTTTGCTAAAATATTTCCTAGGCATAGAGGTCCAACAAACAAATCATGGAATCTTTATTTCACAAACAAATTATGCTAATCAAATCTTGAAAAGATTTAGAATGTTGGACAACAAACTAGCCTCAACCCCAACATCTACAAGTCTAAAACTAAGCAAAGAGGATAGCAACAATAATGTTAACCCAACCCTCTACAAGAGCATGTTTGGAAGCCTCATGTATTTGACATCAACACTTGACCAGATTTGATGTATGCGGTAAGCTTGATTTCTAGGTTCATGGAGCAACCTAAGGACACACACTAGCAAGCAGGAAAAATAATTCTAAGATATGTCAATGGCATGAAAGGCTATGGCATTATGTACACCGCCTCTAATGAGTTTCAGTTGGTTGGGTACACAGACAGTGATTGGGCAGGAAATGTAGATGACAGAAATAGCACTTCGGGATACTTGTTCCACATAGGTTCAGGAGCAATATCATGGGCATCAAAGAAGCAACCCATAGTTTCACTCTCCACAACCAAAGCAGAATACATAGCAGCAAATGCAGCAACATGTCAAGCTATTTGGCTTAGAAGAATCCTTGCTGATTTGAATGAGCAGCAAGAAGATGGTACAACCATATTTTGTGACAACGTATCTTCTATTGCATTGACAAAGAATCTCGTCTTTCATGGGCGAAGCAAGCATATCGAAATTCAATATCATTTCATAAGGGAGTTGATTGAGCATGGAGAGATTCAACTTCATTATTGCAGATCTGAGCAGCAGCTCGTAGATATTTTCGCAAAGGCATTGTCAAAAGAATCCTTTGAACACCTAAGAAATAGGCTTGGTGTGCAAGAATGCTCCAGAACTTTAGTTCTGGAAAAACAGAAAAGTGCGGATGCTCCGGAACTTTGGTTCTGGGAAGCACAAAGAAGCGCAACACAAAAAAAGACAGATGCTCCGGAACTTCAAAAAACAATTCCAAAATGCAGAGCACAGAAAAAGACAGATGCTCCAGAACTTTGGTTTTGGGAAGCACAGAGAAGCGCAGCACAGGAAAAGGCAGATGCTCGGGAACTTTGGTTTTGGATGACACAGAAAAGGGCAGATGCTCCAGAACTTCAAAAAATAGTTCTAGAATGCAAAATAGATGTACACAGACTTGCTCCGGAAACTTTGCGCCGGTGCTCCGGAACTTGTGGTCCGTTGCTCCGGAACTTTGGCAAAGCAATGAGCGAAGCAATGAGCATCGAAAACTTTGCTCCAGAAGTTTGGTGCTAGAAGCTTCAAATGAAAATGAAGAGCAGAATGGCTCAAAATTAAGGGGGAGTGTTAGAATATCTAATTTAGAGCTGCAACGGGCAAATGCATTAAATGCCCCATCCGATGAAATCAAATTTGGATTGTTCCCTCCTTGCCGTGTCTGACCACTTTGCTGGACGGCAGCAAATTAATTGTGGTGGTTGAATTTGAATTGGGTGCTAGTTTTTGGAAAGGCAACAAAAGACAAAAAGCAGAATAGAATGTATTATTCTGTAGAGAGGAGAAGGAGATAGAGACAAAAAGGAAGAATGTTCAGCAGAACGTAATAGAAAATGAAAGTTCAGGAGAACCTGTAGCAATAGAGAACATTGGCAGTGCTCCGGAACTTTTCCAGCACACAGAAGGAAGATGCTCTGAAACTTGCACAGTTTTGTATGAAGCATGTACAGAGCATTAGCTTTGAGTTTTTTGAATATAATCTTTTAATGAAATAGAAAATCGAATATATATATCATTTTCTGTCTTCTTGTATTTGTTCTCCTTTCAGCTGTGCATGTTTTCAGTCTTTGCCCACTGTAGTTGGGTTTCTTTTCCCAACACTTTATCTCAAAGCGCGCACCCCTTAGCATGGCATGATTACTACCTAATTTATGTTTGAGAATATCTGTACTCAACAGATTACTTTTGCATGGCGCGTAATCTCCTTAGTATTTTGGCTTTAAAAGTTAATTTTATCTTTTGATATTTATGCATGCTAATTTAGTGAGTGTGATGCATGGCGTGTTATTTCCTTGTGCATGCATGGCAGTAGCAAATTAGTTTTGCATCACTTAGTTCATTGGGCTATTAATAGCAGATTAAGAAAAGAGTTTTCGATTACTTTTATTGATATATTTGATTAATATATATGTACATATGCATGCGAGATGCCTGATTCTCCTCTATTTACTTCAGCCTTGGGTTTTTGTTTCACTTTTTCACCTTCATCATTGGCGTTAAATGAGATTGTAACATCAGTGTATACCTTGGAGCTAACCCCAATTGCATTTTCGGGCCTCTTTATCTTTAACAACCTCAGTGTCAGCAAGGAGCAGTGGGTAATTTTATAAAACGTAGGCTTTAAAGCCAGTCATGCTGCCACACTTGAACATAATTATAGGAAGTTCAAGAATTAAATAACCTTCTTGATTCTATTGTTGCTGCACCATTTGAAAACTAAAATATTGTCACGTTTTAAATAATCTCCCTGATTCTGTTAGAACCGCGCACAGATGTAGCACTTGAACATAGAAGGCTGTAGAGGTTTAAATGAACCCTTCGATTCCATTGTCAACCTATCGCTGTTGCAGCCCTTGAAAATAGAATGTTGTAGAGGTTTAAATAATCTCTTTGATTCCGCTGTCAATCTGTCTCAGCCGTAGCACTTGAGCATAATAGGAAGTTCAACTCTTTTTTTCGTAGTCTTAGCTGCTGAAATCAAACGGTGGGTCTGCACTATTTACAATGTTTAGTATATCCTCACTTGCGCCATCACTTGGAGATTTCAGTTTGTTAAAAAAAAAGAAATCCATAAATATTGATAATTTATTTAGAACTCCCTTAACCTGGTTGGCTTAGTACGTACTTGATAGTGGCTGCTTGTGTATAATTTCTAAACTCCACTACTCTGTTTTAAAAAAAAAAAAAAACACAGCGCTATATTGCTCTCCTGTGTGCGCTGGGTGAAAACAGAAGTTTTTAGTCTATGCTGAGAAATTCTTTTGTCATACAATCCTACTCTCAGCTTGAATTTACTCTCCAGTCGGCTGATATGGACTTGGATTTATATTTCTCCCCCCTTGTACTGGTGATCTGTAAATGTCTATTCCAGTTCTTTTGAGTTAAGCTCTTTGTTGTATATATAAAACAGAGAGTTACTTTAGTGTTATTAGATATTTCCTTGTTTTGCATGGTTCAGGAATCATGGGTTGCAAACTAAGTGATTAACACTTGATGCACGAAGATTCCGATGAAAGAGTCAGTATTCCTTTGCCAGTTCACTTTAGAATTGAAATGCATGCATGGAAATTAAGTCAAGATAATTGTAGAAAACATAGTGTGTAAATATCTATTTATATTTGAAAATTGTGTTTAAAGTTGTTTAAAATTGTTATTTGTGTTAATTTCATTTTATAAGATTCGAAAATATTTATATTACATGTTATTCGGTTGAGTTTTTTTCTATATCATTAAAAGTTGAAGATTTATATTAAATTTATTTATTAGGAGTTTGAAATTCTTTTAATTATGTTTGTTTATTACAAGTTTGATTTAAAAGAAATTTTTTGATATTGTGAAAAGGAATATTTAAGTTATGTGTAGAGTGAGTATTTGAGCTGTGATCGGAAATAATTATAATGGTAGTTTTTGATCCGCTAGAATTATAATTATTTGATTGGTAAAAGTTAAGTCTACATTTGATATGAAAATAAATGTTTTGAGATTTGTTGTTTAAATATTTTTCGAGTGAAAGATGTATATGCTTGGCTTTGTTTAAATGTGAAGGAACATTATGTATTTTGGTGCATATGTCTTCCTGAGACTTGTATGTTCTTTAAAGAATTGTTTGAGTTAATTGAGTTTCGCAATTCTTGTATAGGATTTGTTGAAGTCATGTCATGCACGATGTTTATGTTTCCTATGTGGTGAATGAGAGTATGATGTTTTATGTCATGGATGAAACGTGATCATACCCTATTTTGATTTGTGCATGTTGGCTATCCTATATGTTATGAGATCTTTTTTTTGGCTTATAGGAAGAGTGGCTTTCGTTAGGGGCCGAAACCCTAAGAGGTTACTAGGGTAACCTATCGAAAGTAGTTAATACAATGAAAGCCTAATTTAATATACACAGGGTTGGGTGATAATCATAATATTAATCAGATAATTTGTATGCCTCACCTAGTGCCTTAATGCTTGTTTAGATTAAGGGTAGGTTGAGAAGGCCTAGAATCGCTTAGTCATCTACCTTGTCTTCTTGAAAGGTAATTCGACTCCACATGAGTTTGTCTAGGGGCTAGGAATTGGTAGAGACTGCCAGGGTAACTCTGGATGAGGGTCGGTAGTCTAGGAAGATTCACCAGGGTAACCTAGAACAACTATGTGATGACACTCTATCCTGAAGCATGTTTGTAGTCTCTTGTGTAGAGTTAACTATTGTATTGTGGTTGTCTTTGGAAGCATATGTTGAGATTACTATGGTTTGATGTGGTCATGTCATTTTGTGTTTGTTAGCCATGTAGTGTAATGTCTATTCTTTGTTGTTTGTTTGCTTGTTTTGTGGACCTGTCATTATCTCCTAGCACAAAGGGAGTGGACCTTCGGGTTCCACGTGGTTGGGGGGAAACCGTGCTATTTCCTCCATTGGGACCTCTTTCAGATGTTGCTATACTTGGATAACATTGTTCATGGGACAGGTTCTTGGTTCTACATTGTTCGTGATGTTGGACGTTGAGCGTACTCATGAACGAGGTTGACAAACGTAATATGTACTTCATCTTTATTGTATATTCTCTTGGTGTCTATAAGAGAACTTTTGTAATGACATTATGATGTATCGAGATTTATTATAATCTCACTTGATGTAATCTTGAGATATATATATCTTGAATGTATTAAGTTTATGAAATTGGATCATTCATGATTATGATATGTCTTTATGTTTTATCACTTTGATATTATGACGTGATGTTCTTATTTGTAAATGTTTAAGTAATGTCATCTTGGAATCCTAAGAACGTTTGTGTAATCGAATGACTTTAAAAAAAATTATTCGGTTAATTTGGTACTTTATGCTTTGTTTTCATGGATTCCCTGGCGGGGCATTACAGATGGCTTGTCTTGATAAGAAAAAGATGAAGCAACAATTGTGGCATTCTTTATTATAACCCAATGGGTGGAAGTTGCATGGGAAGAGTGGAAACATGATCCTCTAACAATGAAACTCATTCAACAAATTCAACTTGACTCATTTGTTTAGATAAATATGTTTGGAAAAGAGACTCATTTTAGGATAAAGATAGACTCTCTTTATGCATAAATTTTCAATTTTTAAAGCTAGTACATTGTCTTATATGCATGATTCAGCAATAGAAGAACATTTAGGGTTCTTATAGAGCTATCATTGTATAAAAAAATATTTATTCTATGAAAGTCTTAAGGGTACACAAATAAATTTGTGGACAAATTTTTTATATGCCAATGAAGTAAAGATGAAATGTTAAAAACCCCAAGCCTCTTATAACCATTAGGCATATCAACACAACATTGAGAGGAAATATTGATGTACTTTATTATTGATTTATAAAAGTCATATAACCTTGATGTGATTTTGTTTGTTATGAATAGACTCACTAAATATGCACATTTCTATGAACTCTCTCATCCATTTCAAGATAATACTTTGGCATAATTATTCATGGAAAAGGTAGAAAAACACCATGACCTATTCCCAAAGCATTGTGAGTGATCACATGGCCTTGTCTTCATTAGCATCTTTTGGGAAAAAATATTTGTAGCATGGTGAACAAAACTAGTGTGCACAATTCATCTAATCATTCATAATTAGATGGCCAAATATAAATTGTGAATAAATGTTTTGAAGGATATCTATGTTGCTTTGCCTCCAAAAAATAAGCATAATGGTTGAAATGGATTTCATTGGAAGAGTCGTGGTATAACACATATTTCACACATCAACAAATATGAATCCATTTGAAGCCCTTTATGGATACCCTCCATCATATATTACTACTCATTTATAGTGTCATCCCAAATCTCGTGTAGTAGAGGATCATATTTAACACCAATATGAAATACTTTAAATCCTCAAGGATAATTTAATTGTGGCTCAAAATAGGATAAAAAAACAAGAAAATCAACACTACATTGAGAGGTAGTTTGAGGAGGGAGAGTGGGTATTTCATTATTTGCAACCTTGTAAATAAATATCACTTAAGTTTCTTAAGAACATCAAGCATGCACTTAAATTTTATATTCCCTATAAAGTTTTCCACTAGATCAATAGTGTAGCTTATAGGTTGGAACCTCTTCCTACTTCTAAAACTATCCTATATTTCATGTCTCCTTCTTGAAGAAAGTAATAGATAGCAAGCTTCCAATCCAATAAAAATTGCTTGAGCTAGATGAAGAAGGGTAGTTTATTTTGGAACCTAAGGAAATTATAGAGAAATGAATGAAGTAATTGTAAAATTGAAGTAGTTATAATTGCCATAGGTTCCAAAATAATCTTCCCTTCTTCATCTAGCTCAAGAAATTTTGATTGGATTGGAAGCTTGATATGTATTAATTCCTTCAAGAAGAAGACATGAAACATAGGATGGATTTTTCGAAGTAGGAAGAAGTTCCAACTTATAAGCTACACCATTGATCTTGTGGAGTAGAATAATTTTCTAGTTAAAGATGCAACACATGTGGGAAGAGAAGCAATTCATACATAAGCATTTAGAGTTGATAAGTGTTGAGAACAACACTTTTTGAAGGGGACTGGCATGTTATCCCCCTAATATTTTTTTTTTCTATATGTAATAAGCTTAAGCACTTGAATCTTAATATTTCCATCGATTGGCTCTAGTTAATTCCTTAGGTTGACCTAATTAGGATAAAGAGATATTTCTAGATCTAATCATGTCTATAGATAAGGAAGATAAAGTCTCTTCCAATCCATCATAAATTGGAAGATGAATTTCATATTCTCGTATTCTCATTTTTGGAGGTCACCCCCTCGAAGTGGTTTGATAATTTATTGTTTTTAATCTTTTTTTTTTCAATAAATATCCTAGCATATAGTTTAACCAAACTACTAACATGCAACTAAATATTAATTTTCAAACACACTAAATAGTAGGAACTAGTCACTTTTTGAATTTTTAATTATAGATGTCAAAATTTTACCCTCAAATAATTAATCAAGGAGACTTTAATAAATTAGAGCTAAAACCTTAATATTTTGCACAATATATTATATAAATTATTGCACTCAAGCACCAACTTATTAAGTATTTTAATATAAAACGTCTTAGGTGAGGGTCTTATCCATGGGGTTATAGCCCTTATGTTGAATGAGCATGTAGTTCCATGAAGAATGATGATACTAAAAAAAATTGATTTGAAATTTCCCACACATGCTTTTATGTTGTAGGAAAATATTTTACCAAATGACAATTTATAGTTAATGGAGTTTTATTTATAAGTTCTTTATTTAAAATTTATCTTTTTTGTGTGGGTGATGGATCACAAAGTTTGTTCCAAAACATTAACTCAAACAAAATAAACACAATTATTTTTAGAAATATTGATAAACGCAAAATCTTATGTTTATGAATATAAATCTATCAATTTAAAGTATCACCCCTTTATGTAATCTACCTAATAAATTTTATGCAATACAAGTGGGTGGCACCATCCCCTTCTGCATGATCATAGCATTACATTTCTCCATCCTTCTTACTATAACGGTCAAATTTGCATACCCATGCTAATTCCCATTTAGTTTTGTGCCCATTTTGAAAGATTGACATCATATAATTACATATTGATAAATGGTGCAATTGTAATGTCCCATTTTTTGGCATTCCACAATTCATCGAAGGAAAATTCACCGTCAGCAATTCACCGCCATGGAAAATTCACCCACAGAAAATTCACCGCCAAATAAAATTCACTGCCAGTTCCTTCGATGAATTGCTGGCAATGAATTTTCCTAGAGCCCCATTTTTTATGTTGAATGTTCAGAATGGTTCATTATTGATGATTGATTATTTGAAGATATCTATCCTGAAGAATTTCTTATAGGCTGAGCGATTACTACCACACTTCCAGTATTGGCAATTTGTATTGGATATAGAAGCATTTATTCTCATTGTTGGGCGATTCAAATTATTGAGTATTGATCATTCTATGGCTGGCATATGATCCCTATGTGATTTTCATGGCATATTATTGGGCAGCACATACTTTTTATTCTGGGATCAACTTCTGTATTGAGCGGCTATTTGATCACATTAACGGGCACATTTCATAAGCTGATGATCTAATATTATCTGGCTGCTACAGTTTCATGGCTAATAATAAATTACTGAGTATGAACTATATTGGGTGCTTCACTGAATCTTTTGGTGATAAGTATTTGGATGATTAACATTGAGTATCGATGTCTTATTGCAGGTTGATTGATATGATTATTCACTTATAAGCTATCTCATCTGCTATCCGCACCCTTTTTGCCTTTTATTATGGCATATATTAGAAGTTAGCCCATTAACTCGTGAGCAAAAAAAATCCATAAATTTTTTGTTGATTCGACATACAATTTGAATTCTACGTTGCGCGAAGTTAGTGCGAAGTTAGCCCTAAGGATACTGGGACATCTACTGGGACATCTCCCCTATGCTTTATTATAGTTGACTTGGAGCCAGTGTGGAGAATCTTCAGGACAAAATAGTTGATGTGGAGTTTGAAGGTTAGCAGACCAGTATTCCCTACCTATTGGGTCCTTCTTCCCAGGTTACTTCCACTCTTTGAATGTTATATAGTTAAAAGATTAATCGCTGATGTATGGGAACAACACTAGAAGTATATGGTGAAAGGAATAAACAAAGAAGCCAAGCAATCAAAGCTGACCGAAAATCCTTCAGTCATTGGTTCATCGAATATCCTATTGGAGCTGTCATTCTATGCCTTACTGGGATTCTTATAGCCGCATAATACCAGCAATAAATCGTGGTGACAAGCCAACATTATTACATTCACTTCTCTATTATTCTAGTTGCATTATTCAGGGACGTGATACTGTTGCTGATTACTCAAATTCTGAAAATTATCTTGCCACTAGAGCATAAGGTTAGATCAGTTAGCTTTCATAAGACAACGATTAAGGAGTGAAAAGAAGCACTCAATTTATTTAATAAGAAGCATCGATCTATTAAGAATTGGAATTAGTTTACAAAAGGCACCAAGTAATACTTAAAAGGTTGTGTCTTTATAAAAGGAGGTCTCTTTCCAAAGAGATGCCTCTCTTCACGTAGAGGCATAAGGATATTAAAATAGTTTGTGGTATGTGAAGAAGGTAGATTTTAGAAGATTTGCAATTTCATATTCTCAAGAGACAGATTGGAAGTGCTCTCAAGAGCCTCAACTAGCCACCTGTGAGAATGGTGTATCGATCACCTACTCCAAGGCTATGGACACATAAGTAATCAAGCCATATTCAGGCACAATGCCAAGTGCAAATCGTATGAATATTAGAAGCATAAGTCTCTTTCACATTCAAACACATGCTTTAACTTAATAAGCCAAAAATAACAATTATGTTTTATTGTTCAATTTTTCATTATTGAACTAATAATTGAAACCATAGAAGTATAAATTTGCAAAAAATCCCGATTAATTGCAATTTTAAAAAAATCTGCAGGTTGGACGATTTTTTCCCGATTTATTGAAAAAATCTTTGACCTTTTGGTCAACATTTTTCCCATTTAAAAATGCAAAATCGCCAAAAAACGCATTTAAAAACTACAAAAAAATGTGTTTCAAACCTACAAAAAAATCGAATAAAATTGTGCTGATTTTCATGCAAAAAAAAACCATGAGACCATAGCTTGTTGCTTACTATTATGCTTTGATAGATTTTTTCCAAGCATCCATAGCTTAGCAGCAAGGTAGTGAATTGTTTGATAAAATGCTTTGGTAGACATGTATGAAAAATGTCGTAGCACAAACAAGTCAGTGAACTGTTTGAAAAAATGCCTCAAAGAAATGTGGTCTCATGGTGATGGAATGCTATGACAATCCATAGCCATAGGCATTTGTCATGGCATTCCATCACCATGAGACCACATTTCTTTGAGGCATTTTTTCAAACACATTGCCTTGCCTATGCTATTGCTTACTATTATGCTTTGATAGATTTTTTCCAAGCATCCATAGCTTGTTCGAAAGCACTTGTTTTAGGCTTTTAGCCATAGCAGCAAGGCAGTGAACTGTTTGATAAAATGCTTTGGTAGACATGTATGAAAAATGTCATAGCATAGACAAGGCAGTGAACTGTTTGAAAAAATGCCTCAAAGAAATGTTGTCTCATGGAATGCCATGACAAGCTAATGCAATTGGTAGCTGCTCCTAGTTATTAGTTATGCAATGTGAAGTAATTGCATAACTGCTTAGGTTGACTTTGTAAAAATCTATATTGTAATTTAAATTTTGTCATCTATTAGCATCTTGTTATTGGTTATGCAATGTGAAGTAATGCTTTGAGTTTGAAAGATGTGCAATGCAATGAATGTAATTAGTGATATGAATATAAACTACAAAAATCTATTTTCTACAATTCATTAGTTAAACTCTTTATTTTATTTGCTCTCTATATCTCTATGCTATGGAAATGCCTTTCAATTTTAAAAAAAAAACTTTTTATCTCTTGTTCTACAATTTTTTACATTTTTTTTAAATCTGATTTTTTCACGATTTTTTCCCAATTTTTTCAAAAAATCTTATACTTTTGGTTTGCCAATTTTTTCCCCAAAAGATTTTTGTTGCTAAATTTGAAACAAACTTTGATTATTCAGAATTCCTATTAGAAATTGGCATCACAATACCTTCTCCTATAAATATATGAGTAATAGTGTTAATCAGTTAAGGTTAGGGGAAGTCCACTATATATCATTTAACTTATGTAATATTTCAATCTGTATGCATATTACATTCGTAGATGAGTGAATGGTATTTGTAGCATGAGCATAAAGAATGTCTTATTTCAATATATTGGCAATAGTAAAATATTGTAGAATCTTCAAATTGCAACAAACTATTTTCAGTCCTAGACACTAAATACAATTATGTGATAATTTGCAATTATTTGAAAACATGTTTACAGTGTCAACTCAAATGAATTAATTCGTAAAAACCACTAGTCTTGGGAAAGGGTTGTTTCATTGGTATCAAAGCCATAGTTCCTACCAGCCTTTGGGTAATGCAACAAATTAACTTTCAGTTTGAAGCATGGAAACCGAAGATAGAAAATGGTTGGCAAGATTACTCTATCAATTATGTAGTAAGCTTTGTAGCTTATCTCAAAGGGATAACATTTTGGTCACATTAAAAAGAGTAGAAGAATGTTTGAGCCTTGTTGAGCCGTTACCTTCTGATTTATTGGAGATAGCTCTTGTTCCTACAGTGACTTCTTTGGGTCAACACAGATGGTTGCTCAACATATAGATGATGAGATAAGATTGATGGTTAGTTCTTGTTTGAGTAAGGTCTTGCGAATATTAACACTTGAAGTTCCTTATGATGGTGTCACAATGAAAGAGGTAATACAATTGATGGTGGATAGTTTCCAGGATCTGGGTGATATCAAAAGTCTTCACTTTTCTAGAAGGGTTGCATTACTCAAAACACTCACAAACATCAGATTGAGCAACCTTATGCTAGGTTTGGAATCACATGATGTGATCCACAACATGTTTCACCTTTTCCTTCCTACAATTCAAGAAGAACATAATGATGATTTTATTTCAGCTATGCAAACTATTATGGTTCTAAATATTAATGAGAGTGACGTTGTACCACAATCTCTTTTTTCTATCCTATTGGTTAACAAGAAGGGGAATCATGGAATCTTAAATTAGTTAAGGAAAAACTAGCTCAAAGGATGATTAACTGGTGTGTAAAGAAGTTGAAACCTTTCATAGATAATGAGGAGTTTATAATAAAACATTCAAATGGAGATGATGCCTTAACTTTTGAGGACCATGTGACAATGCTTCAAGGTGATTCTTTGGACATGCATGCAAATACTATGAATGTGATTGTGCATGAAGGAAATGACTCTAAAACAACCTTGGATCCTATTTTGGATTCATCTAATGGTGATTCTAAGTCTAACGACTTCCTTGACGATTCTAGTGGAGTAGTTGATTGTTATGAGTTCACTAATGTAATTTTAGATGAAGGGAATGGTGTTGATTTTGACTGTAGACATAGTGGGCTTGTTTCTTTAGATCCCCAATCTAATTCTGAATATTTTCATCAAAATGGTAAAGAAGAGGTTTATGAGAATTGGGACAACAATGGAGGCCTTGGTGATAGGTATGATGAAAGTTTTAATTTTTGTATGCACCATTTAACAATAGTACATTCAACTTGCAAGAACTTGAAATTACTTAGGAAAGTTGGAGGAATAAATTCATGGTGTCCACTGAAAATGAGGTGTTGCAAATTTTCTCATTTGGATAGTACACATAGGCATGTGGAAAAATTAATTCAAAATGCATCAAGAGGTCAAAACGAGCTTAATATTTCACTTGCTGATTTATCAACAATGAAGAACACTATGGAGGAAATCAAAACAACCTACTTGCACATGATCTATGACAGAGATATGGCTACCAAGATTACTGATGAGGCATTAAACTTATACAATGAAACCAAATCTAAGGTCGATGAGCTTACTTTGGGGTTTAGAGTAACCAAGGATTCTTTGAAGAATGATCAAATGTCTCTTCTAGAATAAGACTACTAGATTTTGGTTGTTGGAGAAAACAAGGAAAAGGCAATTGTGATTCATGAGGAGTTTGATCAACAGGAGGATTGGGTTGAGCATGATGATAATCTTCAGTTGATTGATAACCCACTTCTTGGGGTGAGTATTGATCTAACATTTGCTAATCCACTTTCGAGTTGGATAGTGGAGATCTTTCTAATTTTAGTGAGGGGATTGGAGTTGATCGTAGGATTTGGGATCCAAGGATTGGTGTAGTTGGCATACTACTCCACAAGGGTCATGTTGAGTTGCCTCACAACTATTGGTGTGGTAATGATTGTATCAGAGTAGTGCAACTAAATTTGGATAAGGCCCTTGATGTTGAGTTTGCAAAATTTATACAAAGAATCATTCAATTTATTGACAAGAAACATAAATCAATAATGTTTACAAGTAGGTTGTAGTTTTGTGTTTACAACAAAAATTTATACAAACCACCTCAGTTGATATGGGATCTTGGAGCCAAATTGCTTGAGGGAAAGCAATCTTGGGCAAGAGGGCTTGTAATGTCCCATTTTTTATGTTGAATATTTAGAATGATTCATTATTGATGATTGATTATCTGAAGATAACTATTCTGAAGAATTTCTTATAGACTAAGTGATTACTACTACACTTCTAGTATGGCGATTTGTATTGGATATAAAGGCATTTATTCTCATTGTTGGGAAATTCAAATTATTGAGTATTGATCATTCTATGACTAGCGTATGATCCCTATGCGATTTTCATGGCATATTATTGGGAAACACATACTTGTTTTATTCTCGGATTGACTTATATATTGAGTGGCTATTTGATCACATTAATAGGTGCATTTCATAAGCTAGTGATCTAATATTATCAGGCTGCTACAATATCATGGCTAATAATAAATTACTATACTTATGAATTGTATTAGGTGCTTCATTGAATATTTTGACATTGAGTATTTGGATGATTAACATTGAGTATTGATGTCTTCTAATAGGTTGATTGATATGATTATTCACTTATGAGTCGTCTCATTCGCTATCTGTAACCTTTTTTGTCTTTTATTGTGGCATATATTATCTATGAAGGAGCACACATATACTTATGCTTTACTATAGCTGAACTGGAGATAGCGTGCAGAATCTTCAAGACAAAATAGTTGATGTGGAGTTTGAAGGTCAATAGACCATTATTCCCTACCTATCGGGTCCTGCTTGCTAGGTTACTTCCACTTTTTGAATGCTATATTATAATTAAAATATTACGCGTTGATGTATGGGAATGACGTTGAAAGTATATGGTGAAAGGAATAAACAAAGAATCCAAGCAGTCAAACATGATCGAAAATCCTTCAATCATTGGTTCATCAAATATCCTTTTGGAGCTATCATTCTATTTCATATGTGGCATTCTTATAACTACGCAATACGAACAATAAATCATGCTAACAATCCAACATTATTACATTCGCTTTGTAATGCCCTGTCACGTAACCTTAAAGAATGTTTTAATCACTACTAAAGTGTAATAATTTTTTTTAAAAAGTGTATTATTACATGTAACATGAACATCGTTATTGCATACATTCCCTAAGACACGCGACAACACACTACATGCAAATCCCATAAATAACAAAAGTAACTAAACATAGCATGTGATTAACTTTC
The DNA here is from genome assembly GCA_007258455.2 of Sequoia sempervirens. Lineage (NCBI taxonomy): Eukaryota > Viridiplantae > Streptophyta > Pinopsida > Cupressales > Cupressaceae > Sequoia > Sequoia sempervirens. Next base: position 15,975 of record VDFB02179958.1, read on the forward strand.
ATAAATTTAAGAACATACATTCAATAACATTAATTTACATCACATAAGGTATAAAATACAATAATGATTCATTCTACATTGCATTTGATATTACAATTACAATACTCATTTCCAAATGAGGTAGATCGTACAAAAGTATAACATTTACAAGTTATAAGAATTCTCCTTGAATATAATTGAGGAGTGACACATAACCAAGGTATCCAACTGATACAAATGAGACATAAGAGAAAGTAAATATCCACATGTGAGCTCTCCAAACAAGAAATACCCATTGTCACGAACAAGAACTGGAGACCCAACGGTGTAAGGTGCACATTCCACCCAACCAAGTGGTACCCGTAGGCCCACCCCCTGTGCTAGGAGATAGTAAAAAGGTTCCCTAGACATATCCTACAATTCCTAGACACAGGAAAAACCATAGACAAAACTATACAAGTACAAACTTAACATAATGGTTACATTACTTCCAGAACTGAAGGATCAAGTACTATAAATTCACAAAGATAATGTTATTATAGGTTCCAGAGTGTCATCACTTTGTTGCATGGGTTACCCAAGTGAATCTTCCTAGGTTTCGGCCCCCATCAAAAGCCACTCCCCTAATTACAACATAAAGAAACTCATTGGACACTAACTATGGGTAGACAAAGTGCACATATACCAACATCAAATACCAACTATATAACAATAGATGACACAACCTGTTCATAGAACCAGGTGTCCCAACTAAAAAAGAACTATGTGCACTACCCAAGTTAACTCAAAATGTTGAACCATCACAAAAACAACTCCCTCACAAAGAAACGATATCTGGAAAACTTATAAACCCATTTAACCCAATTTTCCCAATAAGAGTAAACACAACTTAAAAGCATTTCAGGAAAAATAAGAACCTAACATTAGGATTTCTTAAATCCAATTAAGTCAATAACAAATTGCATGAAATTAATCAATTAAATATAATTTCCGTTTACAATAATAAGGGAATTTAAAACTAATTATTTAACTCCAATTTTCTCAATTACACATAGTAATAATCATCAATTTCTCCAACAAAATCATTTCATTATAAAATACTCTACTTGTGCTTTTAAACATTTTAATAACACAATATCTATTTAAATATAAATCAACTCTCTCTCTCAAGTCATTTTATTTTAAAATTAACTAGTCCATGCATTTGCATGCTTTTATTAAAAATAAACTTTTAAAATGTATATCTATTGAATATATACACAATTTTAAATATATTAAAATTAAATATAATTTCCAACATATATCAAAATATAAAAATATATTTAAATAACAATTTCTTGAAAATAATCCAAATATACATATATATAAACACTATATATATACTATATATATAATAAAACAAACATTATAAAATAAAAATCGCAATTTGAAAATATTTTATGGGCAAATGAGTTTATGGTATAGTGGGGCTGTTTACACACAGTCGTACCCCCACTTGGGCCACAGTTGTGTAGGCAGTCATAGGCAACGTCGACTGCCTCCACAGCTGTTGCCCCTTATGGGGGCAGTTGTGGGGGTAGCCCGCAAACGCCTTCCCTAAAAAAATTATACTTGTAAAATTTATTCAAAGTAACCTGCGATTTATGAAAAAGAAACATAATTTCTGTACGACTTTACAAACTTGTTTTTAATATAAATTTCTTTCAAGAAATTCTACAGTAAAAACCTAGAATTTATTTATGTATATATATTTGTATATATATATATATGTCAATGAATACTACAGTTGGGAAAAATTTCCCAATTCTTTTCTACAGGAAAAGATTTACCAGAGATTTTCATTTTTCCAGACAAATAAAATAAATTGGGGAAAACAAAACAAAATGATAATTTTCTACAGAAAATTTCAAGAGGTTTCAATTTCTTAGTTTAACCAGAGGATTTCATTTGCAAATCCACAGATGTTTTCTTTTGGAAATTTTCTATTGTTTAACAATAATTTTCTATGAGGTTCTCTAATTTTACTGTAAATTTTTCTACAGAAGCACAAAATCTTCACAGTAATTTATGTAGGTGTGGGTTGATTTTGTGGTTGTAGCTTTGGCACTTAAATTTCTAAAATTCAAATTCAAAATATGATAACTCCATCCATTCTACTAGTCATAATGACCCAACTAAACACATGTTTGAACAAATTGTTACTATGCCTTAGTATTTAAAGACATTCATTCACATCCATTTTAGATTGTCTCATAACCAAGTATCCTTTCTCATTTGAAGGAGCAATCCTTAGAAGAGAATTTCAAATTGGTGCATTAAAAAGAACTAGAAGTTGCATATTCATCTTAGGAGCATTTGTAGCATTGAAGCTTGTTGTTTTCAATTATTGGCATGATTGTAAACTTAGTCTTTTTTCCATAGGTTGACCTAGGAGAACTTGTTCTTGGGTGTCTTAGTAGTCCTCTAAAATTATTCATAATCAATCTTAGAGGTAGCAAAGAAAACAAAGGCTTGAATTCAATGAATCATAAAATAAGAATAAAAAACTAACAATATCAAATCTACACAATAAAAGATATATTTGTAGATATATAAAAGATGGATTTTAGAATCCTAGACATTATGCAAATAATGAAATATCATTTCTAAAATAAAATCAATCAAATATTATAATTTTCATCAAAATTATTCATTTTTAATTAGCAAACAAAATATCCTTATTGTAACGCCCCGCCATGTAACCCTAGAGGACGATGCAAAAACAATGGAAGCATAACAATTTTTTTTAAAAAAAGTGTAATAAATATCAAGTAAAGTGAACTACACTTAACACATACATCCTCTAAGGTACGCGACAACACTTACATTCCCATAACATACAAAAGTAAACTAATCCATAGAATATAAATAATTCTCATGAAATAAATGTCATACATCCAAAGCATTAAACTTATCTCAATAGATACAAAGTACATTAAAGAATCATTCATAGATTGCATTCATTCAATATGGCAGTTACAAAGCCCATTTCCAAAATGAGGAATATCATACAATAATGTTACAATAACAATTAACAATAATACAAGAATCCTCCTCGAATACAAATGAGGAGTAGTACATATACATAAGTATCCAACTGATACAAAAGAACATAAGAGATGGTACAAAGCAACTAGTAAACACAAGCTCTCCAATCTGGAAGATCTTGCCATCACGAACATGAAATGTGGACCCAATGGTGTAAGGTGCACGTTCCACCCAACCAAGTGGTATCTGAAGGCCCACCCCCCATGCTAGGAGATAGTAAAAGGGCTTCCTAGGAAAAACTAACAACCTCTAGACACATGCAACACACAATACTATACCATACAAGAACAATACATACATAAAGGTTACATTGCTTCCAGAGTAAAGGAATCAAATACATCAATTGAACAATACATATTGTTGTCATAGGACGAGTGTTACACATAATTTTCTATGGGTTACCTTGGCGTAACTTTCCTAGGCTACTAGACCCCCATTTTGGGTTACCCTGGCTGCCTCTACCGGCCGCCGAACCCCCATACAAACTATGCTTCTTATCTCACCTCAAGCCTAAACAAGTGCTTGAGCCATGAGAGAGACATTCATTATCTTTATTATTGTGAGAGTTTCCCATTCCCTTAATTCTTTTTAAGTTATCACTTGATTAAACTCTCAGTGAGTTACCCTGGTGCCCCTTTGTTGTCGGACCCCCAACTGAGAACCACTCTCCTACCAACAACACAAGGATCTAATCCACAAACCAAGGGTAGACAAAGTGCACAAAAACTGATAATAAATATCAACCACAATGCAAGAGGCAAAACATCCCCGTTCGTAGTAACCAGGGGTTTAAACTGAATTACAACCAAGTGCACTACCCAAGGAATACAAAGGGTTGAACCATAAAATACAACCCCCTCATAAAATAACATCATTTGGAAGACTTATGAACATAACTAAACAATTTCCCCATATTACGTGAACATAAGAAATCACAATTTTAATAAGCAGTTTAGGCAAGTATTAAATACTATTATTAGGATTTCCTAAATCCAATTTCCATTTCAAGAAAAAACAATAATACGTTGCTTGAATTAAACCAAGTTAATATAATTTTCATTTATAGACAATAAGGAAATTAAATCTAATTGTTTAATTCCAATTTCCCTATTTACATCAATATAAAATTAATTTCCTCTTTTAATTTGTTTCATTTAAATCATCAAATTTGTGCTTTTGCATGCACCTATTATAAAAGTACAATTTATAATATATATATATATATATATGATATTTAAATATTTAAAACCAAATACAAATTCCAAAACATAAATTAAATATATATATACATATATATACTTACATATACATATATATACATATATATGTATAAATAAATATCCATACTATAAATCCACATTAAAAGCCCATATTAAAATAAATCGCATATTATAGAGGGTGGACCAATGTTTTACCAGGATGTATACATAGCCGAACCCCAATGTAGGGGGGTGCGGCCACTGTGGGCAGCGTTGGGTTGCCTCCACAATCTCCTCCCTATGGGGGCAGCGGCTATGGGGACAACCATAGCCTCCCCGAAACTTATTACTTACAAATGATTTTTTAAATTTAAAACTTGTGATTTAACATGAAATTGCCGTACAGACATTACTAAGGGTTTCTTCAAAATAAAAATTTCTAGAGGAACTTCAAAGCAATCATGCATATATATATATATAACTAAATTAAATACAATTGCCCAGAAGGGAAAATTTTCACAATTTTCTACAGGAAATATTTACAAATTCTCCCAAGCCAAATAAAACTAAATGGAAGAAAAATAATAATTTTCTACATGAAGATCTTTTCCAATACAAATAGAGGTTTTCTACAAATTTTAATAGGAATATTTTAAATCCATTTCTATAGAGATTTTCCAAATCTTCTATTGTTTTCCCTCTAGGATTTCTATTGTTTAAAAACAATTTCAACAGAGGCTCTCATATTTCATTATAAAATTCTTCTAGGTTTTCTATTTTTAAAAATCAATTTCTTATAGAAGCTCTAAAGCTTTTATGACAATTTTCCAAACACGACAATCTTTCAAATTTACAAAATAAATTAAAGCTTCTACACAAATAACAAATTCTCTTTGTACAGGCAATCTTTTCCAAGACAATAACTAATTCTAATAGCCTTTTCCAATTTGTATTACAATAAAAACAATAAAGAACCTGTTTCAGATGCTTAAAGAATTGAAGTTTGAAGTAGAGCCTCGTTCAGATTCCAAAATTATCAAAAGCCTCTTCCAAAATAATCCTCTTTTCCAGAAAGTTGAAAATAAAACCCGAGCCAAATTTTCCTGAGATCTTCTTCCCCAATTTTCAACAACTTCCCAAAATATATTTTCTCATGTTGTTGTGAAGTAACCTCTTTCCTCTTTTAGTTTATGCAATTATTTTCTCCGAGAATTCATTTCCAACAAGTTTTGTGTTTAATTAAGTTTTCTAATACTTGTCACAATTAAAATATCTTTTCCACAACAAATCAAAGATATTTCCTCTAAGATGATTACAAGATATTGGTGCATTAATAATTCAAAATCACATAGTAATTTATAATTAAATTTAATCTAATTAATTTAATCACTTTATAAAATAAATTTAATCACAAAGATTAAATCACTTTACAAAATAAAATAAATTTAATTAATTAAATCAAATATAAAGCTTTTAACAACATTAATCAAGATTAATTTAATAATCACTAAAAGTATTTTAAGCATTAATTTAACATTAATTTCCCATAGAAACATACCTTGCAAAATAAATAACTACAAGGAAAATGTGGACAACATAACAACAAAGCATACCAAAACAAGGATTGACGATACACTGTAACTAGGGTTGTGGCTTGAAAAGAAAACCCCATTACTATCTCCCAATCAATTATACCATTGGGCAATGGACATGCTCAAACCTGTGAATCCAGGTGAACCCGATATCCTGTACCTACAATCCTACAATCAAAACATATGTCATACATATATAAACATCATGAATCAAACACACCATGAAGAGAAAATCGCGAAATCACAGGGCGCTCACAAGTGAGTGATGCAATCTCATTCCCTTCACCAATACAATGTCACATCAAAACTGACAAAGCTAAAACATCAATTAACTACAGATGAACATATATCAATATCAACTCAAATAAACAAATATGCTAACCAAAAAACATGTCATAATCAATAATCATCCATAAAGTGTACCATCACATCACAATATAAAAACCATCATCGCTCCAATGTTAGGGATCAAATAACAACAACATAGTATCATGGTCTATCAAAGTAAAAGCACTGTTTGAAAATAGAAGCAAATCAGAGGGGTGTCACATCCTCCCCCCCTAGGATCAGGCTTACTCTTGGAAGCCTATGAACAAATAGGGATAAAGTTCCCTCATCCTAGTGGCATCCTCCCAAGTAGCCGAAGTATCATCTCTAGGATCCCACTGGACCCTAACCTACTCAATATCTCGAAGCTTGAGGGTCAACTCCTGACGTTGCAGGATGTGCATGGTTTCCAAAGAATGATGCCTACCCTCTACCGGAAGCCTCTATAACTGCACCTTAGTGCTTGACTTGGCGATTATCTACCATGGAAAATATTGTGTGATCTACCTGCATCCTCTACTGTCGGATCTAAAGCCGCTGGCCTCTGAGTATAACCTGATGTGCCCTTATTGGGACACTATCGCGCTATGTGACCTTGCTGTCCACATGAGAAGTACCCTGTACTACTGTCATAACCTCTACCACCTAGAGGTGCACTAGACCACAAAAAACTAGCTCCACTACTCGTAGACTGAGAACTTTGTGTTGGTTGATCGAAACGATCATGTCAAGCTCGCTGCCAACTCCTATCTCTCTTCTTTTGAATCCAACTACCATTGTGTTGGGACTGAGAATTCTTATGATTTAAATGTGAGGGTTGTTATTGGTCATCCTTGGCGGGCGCCTGATGCCCCTGAGGGGAGCTCACAGCCTGAGATTGACCACCCTAAGACCCAACACCAGTGGAAGGTGCACTGCCAATTTGAACCCTCATCTATCCACCTAAGGCCACAGCTAGATTCTCCTCAACAATCTGAGCCTTTTCCATGTCTACCTCTATGGTCTTCAGCTCAAACACCCAAACTCCACCACTGATTTGGGAATTTAAGCCCCTAATGAAGTGTTGAACAAGCATGCCCTCATCATCACCAATGCCAACGAACTACTTGAGCTCGTAAAATCGACACACATACTATTGCACCGACATGGCCATCTGTCACAGAGCATGAAACTCGTCTCCACGACATTGTTGCCAATAGTTAGAAAAGAATCTGGATCTAAACCTCTCTATGAACAAATCTCAAGACACAAAATTAATTCAATATGGAGCTTCTGCTCTTCTAATCTCTGCCAGGTAGATGCAAAGTCTCGCAAGTGCATGATCACACATCTGGCCTTGGTGTTGCTACCATAAGGGTGCATAGAAAAACATCGGTTTAGGTCTATCAACCATGTCTCAGCCTCTAATTTGTTTCCAGTACCATCAAAAGTGGGCGGCCTAGCTCTAAGTACAGATCTCTCATGTGAGCGGCTATATCTTCCTCTGGTTGTGCTGCTATCTCTCTCGCACCAATATTAATCTGATATTAGTCCTACCTTGGCCCAAGGTGAGCAAGTGTCTCCTCTAACAAATGACGCAACTGAGCACCCTCGATCCTTGGTGGATCCTGATTCTGATCACCGCCTCACGGAGTATTTTGGGAAGCCTGATGTTCCTCACGATTTGAGTCATGGGAAACATGGGGAGGTGAATCCTACTGACTACCTTTGTGACCCCCTCCTCGGCCATGACCACGACCTTTACCGTGACCTCACCTAGGTGGCATGACCCTACAAAGACACAACAAGGTATGAGACAAGGTACACAAACTTAAATCCTACACAACTAACAACTTAATGGGTTCAACATTATTGCAAAGCACCTAATGTTTAAACTTGTGCTATGATACCATGTGTAACGCCCCTCCACGTAACCTTAGAGGATGACACAAACACAACGAAAGCTTAACAATTTATTTGTTTTTTAAAGTGTAATAAATATCAAGTAAAGTGAACTACACTTAATGTTACCAAATTTACGCTTCAGCTCGATTGGTGGAGCTAGTTGAACATTATTATATCATGAGGTGAAATTACCAATTATGTTCAAGTGTTGTTTTTACATCATGTTCATTGTTCGTTAAGTGACAGTTGAACATTAAGAGAAGATAAATGCAGTTTCAGAATGCTATTCAGATGTTCCAGAATTAAATGAGGTATAGAATTGAGCATATAAACAACAAAGCATTTTTAAATGCTTTCATTTATTTCATGAAAAGATTCATATTTACATAGCTTCATTTGATTGCAAGAATCAAAATGATATTATAGCATTGCATTTAAATGCATTTTTATTTTCAAATGAAAAGAAAGAATTGAAATCAAATATCCACACAAGCCGTGGATGTGACTGTCACAACGTATCATTAATAATACACTACACTATTGAAGATGCGAAAGATAAATCATATAAGTAGCGACATAATCATCATTTCCTGTTTTGGCCGATGGTTGACACTGAATGGTGCACCTTTGTCTTCTCAAGCTCTGATTGACTTGAAAGAGAAAAGAGGGGGGTGTCAGTGGCTCCGATTATGAATAAACCTATATGAGTCACCAACAATAGTGCAACCTACTATTGATCATACACTGAAACAATCAAAGAAGTACAAAAGAAGTGAGTTGAAAGAAAACATCAACATGATCATCATATTTTGTTTTTTATGCTAACATTGTTTGTTTCCTTGTGCAGGTATAGGCAAAGTCACGAAGCCGATCATTATTCGAAGACCAAGCATGTGGAGAAAAATGGGCTCCCACAAGGGTAGAGCTCGGTATGCTGCCCTATTCATTACAAATGGGCTGATTTAAGGATTACATAATTATATTCATCAGAAGAAATGAGATACAACTGAAAGAGTAAACAGAATTATCTATCAAGCTATTAAACCAACTGTGCATTCATAACGATTAGGTGAATGTTTTCTGAAGGCTACAGGTGAACAATGAGTTTAATTCACTCAATTAATTCATTTGAGTACATTTATATCAAACATTGTTGTATAGATTCATGTTATGTGTTTTTTGTTCATCATGATCATATATGTCATGCAGGGTTCAATTCATCAGTGTTCTTTTCACAGCCAAGGATAGTGAACATGCATACATTATGCCTTAATGAAGAGTTTTGTTTTACTTTTTCATCATAGAAGAGAACAAATTTAAAGAACAAGTTGTTAAGTGGAACATAAAAATGTAGGAAAAGTACCATATTGAAGCACAATAATGTGAAATAACAGACAATGCATTCAAGTAATAAATGAAAAGTCAGTTCCAAATTGACTGATAATATAAATACAACATTAGGGATTTCGAGGTGAGAAATGATCATTCCAGAATGATAAGGGAAGGACAAGTATAACAAAGATGTTTTAGAAGGTGTTAATTATGCACTAAAGAAAAATCAAGTAGCATGTAGTCCATGGTGTTGCAAATGTTTCAATTTAAAGTTTCCACATAAGCCAAAAGTAGAAAGTAAATGTTGTTGTATGGTAGAGTTAAGAGATCCAAAGGAACAATGTTGTGTACTCGGAGAAGCATGGGGAAGTTTTAATCTATTATATCTTTAGTCTTGAGTTACAAGTAGCAGGCAAAATACTATGGTGGTATACCTGTGTGGTGGGATGACATAGATTTTCTAAGTTTCCAAACACTTATGTGTTGAATGTCAGAAATTTGAATGCTAAAGAAGCCCAGGTTTTGCAAAATTATTAAAAATGCAGAAATAAGAGAAGGGCCGAGGCCAGTTTTAGTAACAAATTCCAAGTCTAGGTTTTGCAACTGAAAGTGCAAAAGAAACAATGGTGTTCGAGCTAATTTCTGTATGAATATTAAAGACAAAACATATGTGTTTCCAACTCACCATGTGTGTTTTCTTTTCAAACAAAGTATCAAAGTGAAGCATCAGTTATAATGGGCCGAGCCCATAAACTAAATACAAATAAATACACAGATCTTGTTACTCTCACAGGGTTTTCTTTTTTTGTTTCTGAAGGAAAATGATACAACAAACAACAAGTACCCACGTTGGGGTTTCAAGTGAATGATCAGTTTTCATTGTTTCCAGCTGGGTGTTTCATTAGATTTACTCAAATTTTGTACAGTCATAGCCATGTGATGGTTTTTAGCAGTGATGCAACAGAGATGCATTCTTTTTATAAAATACCCTTATGATGAAATTTTAAGAGTGCAGAATGCCAAGGAGATAAAAATGAATATACAGGGTACCCACACTTGGGGTTTGCATTTAAAATGCAGAAAATACAGCTGCAGTGTTAACCCATATGGGGTTTTTACATGAAATAGCAAAAACATAAAATGCGGATTTCCTGTGGTGAATCAAGCTTCAGAATGGAGAAAATACAAATTCCAATGATACCCACGAAGGGATTCATCCTCAAATGTCAAGAAGAGAGAGATTCTTGTTTTGGGTCGAACCCAACAGCTTCTAAGATGCATTTTTTGGAGATACATATAGCCACAGCTAGGGATATGTTGAGTCTCAAGCCCCATGGAAATATCCAGTGCGAGCTCATGTAGGGTGGTCGGTGTACATAAAGAGTACAAAGATAACAAATATATGCACAAGAAATATACAGAAAATGCATTAGATACTATGTTAGCCGTGGCCTTAAGGCCAGAGTGAGAAAAATGTGAAGTCATAGAAGCTATGAGTTAATAGCTTACCTTGTGCACAGAAGCAAAAGCAATAACCCGCAAGCTCTCTCATAGAGCTTTCAAATGAAATCCGAGCTCATAACAGGTTGGCCAAGCAAGGCGAAGTCACATGAAGTGCAAAAAGAAAGTCAAAAAATATGAGCAGGTTGCGGCCTTGTGTGTTCTTTTTGTTCTTTCAATAAAGGAAAAGAGCTATAATAGCAGACAAAACAAGCTTACCCAGATGGAGTTTTGACTGTCAGAGGGCAGAACTGGAGATTCTCAAAGCACACAAGCTCAGATTCAACTCAATCATGGTGGCGTTCCTTTTAGCCAGAGCTCATTTTCCTCAAAGTGATAATTCCAAAATGAAATGATTAGGGCTTGACCTTGTTTTTCCCATGCCCTAATTCGACCCAACACTATAATTGTCCAAAATATTTGCATTTGTCAATAAGCATGTGGTTAATTCGAGCTAGGGTTATTCCGCATTGTGATTTATTAAAGTTTGAAGGCTAATATTTGAGAGAGGGCCGAATTCAAATGCCTAGGTTGGTCGATACCTTAAGTCTTTAGGGCTTGTGTCTTGTGCCTTTGAGGAGAATGAAGTATGTCTTACCCTAGATATTTGTTTTTAATTGTTTTGAAGAAAGTCAATAATGAATATCTCATGACTTAAGGGTAATATCATGTTTTGGGGTTCTTATTTTAATTGATTTTAGAGAAATCAATGAGAGATTTTGATGAGAGGATAATGATATGTATTAATGTTTTATAATTTTTGGGAAAAATCAAAGCATTGTAATAGTGAAATAAGATGTTTTCTTTTTTGCAAAAGATTTTATAATGTTTAAATTGCAAAAAATAGACAAATTGTAAAATTTGCAGTGATGTAAAGCAGAATCGTAAAGCAATCTCCTATAAATTGTTTTATGATTTCTTGCTATTTTTAGCAGATTTTTTTTGACTTCTTCTCTTGGTCGGATTTGAGTCTTATCTTGGAGAGATAAGGTGTTTTTTGGGCTTTTAAAGCATATTAAGCCTATTTTTAGAGGCTTGATAGTTTGATCCTAAAAGTAGTATGCTTTTTTTTGCTTTTATGCAGTTTTTTGAGACAGTCTGAAGCTTTTTTCCTGGAGCTTCTTCCTGAGCTCGGATTAGGGTTTCTTGAGAGTTATGTCTTTCAAAAGACTTAGTCTTTTTAGCTCCTTCTCAGTTCAGATTTCAGTTCCTGCTCATACACATCTTGAGCTTGTGTTCAGACTTATTCACTCTTTCAGTTTTAATAAAGCAGCAACATTCTCCTTCTCATTTCTATCTCAGTTTTAGAATGGCAATTTGATGTCTTTGTGGTTCAAATCAGAATCCTTTTATGTCTTGTTGTTGTAAGTTGTGTTTCAAAATTTCATAGTTTCAGATTGCCTGTTGCATTTCATTTAGGAATCTTCATGCAAAATACTGATGGAAGTATGTGCTAGTGGGATTGTGAGATTCATTATGATAGAAAGGCTATTGTGAGTGTTAATGTTTGAATTTCATAACTTTATGTTCATCATCAATTAGATTCAAGTTTTGTTTCAGTCCATCTTTCCATCCCTTTTTCTCATAAGTTATTTAAAATATGATTAATCATTTGGAGAACCAGCTCGCTCTAGAGATTCATTGTTCGCTCAGATCACCCACATCTGAAGGAAGTTTCCATGTTTCAGTAGGTTGCTGAATATTGAATTCAGCAGGGTGCAAATCTATTGACAACAATTTTTGGCACGCCCGGTGGGACTCTGAAAGCTATTTTCAGAGTTTTTTTTAATATTTTCAGTTTGTTGTTTGGTGTATGCAACATATTTTCTAGCCTTCTGGAGGCTATTA